>PVHY01002659.1:0-121948 GCA_004024945.1 Uropsilus gracilis | reverse complement strand
GGGCAATCTGGGAAAGGACTTTGGACAATACTGGGAAGGTTTTGGACAACGTTAAAGTATTCTGAGTCTTACATATTTCTTTTGTAATTATTAGGATAATTAGAAATCACTTTGTTAGAAATAAATTAGTCTGCACTGCACTGATAGTCTTGGTTTGATATTTTGGTTAAAAAAGGCTGAGGATGGTGGTAAGAACCCAGGAATGGAAAGTTTAAACTGTGTTTGAAAGTTTTCCTTTTCTGCAGTTTTTGGAGCTGAGAACAGTTGGCTGGCTTTTGCATATCAATGGTAAAGGTGATCAGTGAAAATGCTAATGAAGAGTGTGTAGCCTGCTTTGTAGAGAGTAGCAGGCAAATAAGGGTATCCAGTTAAGGTTAAAGGTAATTGCAGTTAAGTACTGCTTGTAGCCTGCTTGGAGAGAGAAGCAGGCAGATAGGGGTAAACAGTTAAAAAAAGTCAGAAAGTCTCTTTTTCACCCTGTTTCAAAACTAGGTCTCGCTATTTCTGTCCATGGAACCACCGGCTCAGGTTGCCTGGGGTACCATGGACTCAAGCAATCCCCATCCTCAGCTACCCAGGTAGCTGGGATTACAGACACATACCACCACACCCAGCTATTTTGGGGGGACTAGATCTCATTATGTTGCCCTGAGCAGGACTCAAACCGCGATCCCTATTCCCAGCTGCTTCATAGGCTGAAGCTTACAGGCACCAACTACCGTGCCCAGCCTTCAAGTAGCTTTCTAAATGATTGTGCCAGTTTATATTTCTACCAACAAACAGGTGCTATCCTATTGATATCCACATTAATGTCTTGACCCTACCAAATCCCAATATCAACAGTGAAAAGTTTCCAATACATACAGAAGCTGGCGATGATAAATGAAATAAATCAAACAACTTTACAAGACTAGTTGTTGGAAAATTATATAATTTACTTGCTAGTTACTGCGAAAGATATTAAAAAATAATAATGAAATAGTATGATCTCAAGTAGTAAAATGAACACACAAAGATAATGCATAGGGATATGAGAACTCAAGAGAAAATACTATTGTAATGGAGAGCAACTCTTAAGAATCCGATAGTGTAAAGATGAATAACTACATCTCAATTAGATAGAGCTGAGAACTGTTATAGCAAAATAAAAGAAACAAAAGAAAATCAGAATAGCTAAGAGATAAAACAAAATTCAGAACAATTTAATGAGCTCAAGTTAAATCAATGAAAATTGAATTTGAAACTTTAAATACAAAAATAGCATAAGTTGAAGCTAAATTAAAAAAAATTAAGAGATAATTCACTTAGATCGAGAAATATAAAGTTATGGAATAGGATAGATCAAATTGGTGACCTGGAAGACAGTAATACATCCAAGTTTGAGGTGGAAGAGAGAGAAATGAAGTGCAAAAAACAAACAAAAACCCAAAGATACAATTCCAGAACTCTCCAACACCATTAAGAAGTCAAAAATAGTAACTAGCAATGATAGTGCACGGCTTTAATACCAAGCCTAGGATGGGACACTGAGACTGGGAATCACTTCAGTTAGCAGGTGTGAGACCTGCCCTGAGCAACATAGCGAGACCGGGTCTCAAATAATAGCTGGCCATGGTGTGCATGCCTGTAATCCCAACTACCTGGGAGGCTGAGGTTTGCCATCACTTGAGTCTGGGGTACCCCAGGCAACAAGAGTCTGCAGTTTCTTGGGCAACATAGCAAGATTTAGCCTCAAAAAATAAATAAATAGAATAAGTCAACAATGGACATCACACAGAACAAAAGAATTATTTTAAAAAATTATATAGAAAAGTTTCCCTGAAATGGAGGAAAAATATACAAATCCTTGAAAAAAATGAATGGTTGTTTACATAAATGTAAATATAGCTACATAAAGACACATGTAGTGAAACTACTAAGAGTTCAAAACAGGCTGAGGCTTCATTTCTAAGAGTAAAAAGAAATTCATTTAATAGATTTTCATTATCTAATTCTATTGAGGAATGATGGGACTTGAAATAAAATTTTGATGTGAAATTTATATATAAATAAATTAGAAAAAAATAAAATTAAATTAAAAAAATTGCATTTGTATACACACAATTACATATACATATGTTTACACATAGATGCTTACATATAAAATATATATAATATACATATATAATATACATATATAATGTGTTTGTATATATGTGTGTGTATATATATATATATATATATATATATATATATATATATATATATATACAAAAAGAGAGCAGTTAAGGGAATAAATACTGTGAGGTTTAAATTGGAGGCACATGGACCGTTTTAGGACCATGAGCATTTTTTGGTTTAATCCAAAAACAGATTAAAAATTTTTAATACATCTTTGTGAGAGTAATTTTGTGACTATATTATCATACAAAAATCTTTCAAAAACATATTCAAATGACCAAAGGTGAAATAGAAAGAAGGTGGATTAAATAAGATATTCTACAAGTTGCTTGTTTTCTGAACTGATTATTTAAAACATTAACTGCCAGTTTCTTCCCTTCATCCTGCATTTTATTATTAGAAGTTAAATTATGGTCTTTAAAAAATAAGAATACCTCAAATTTTTCTAGATTATTAAAGACATCAGTACATAATGTTTGCTAGCTATAATTACTGTGCCTGTACTTCCCATTTATAGTTACAATTCCTTTCCCTTCCTTTCTTAAATAGACTATAATTATTCTTGTCAAGTCTATATACATTCCATTCTTGAAAATACTAATTTGCCACTGGACAAGGCTATATTTTAAATGCACATTTAAGAAGTAGATATAGACCATTATCTGACTACATAAAACATTTTTCTCTGTATTGTTGTCCATGTTCTTTTCATTTTCATTCACATTTGTTTCATTAATAATTTCATTTGGCTTTTGATACTCTTTTTGGTAGATTTACAATTTACTGAGTGCTTATGACTACTTAGGTATTAAACTAACAAAAAGAGATAAATGTTTAATTGACCAAAATAATTGTGCCAGAAATCAACAGGCTGTCTTTGGTCACATTTTTCTGAACTTTTTAATCTAACCTAGTGTTTACATAGGGATATTCAGATTTCTGGACTGGACAAATTTTAGTCAATAGTTTTGACAGTGACAGGTATATTAGCTTAATATTCGTATTTAATACTTCCTTAGGATGTTTATTTTCAAAAACCCAAGTTTAGAAATTGCTTATAACTTTCTATTGATCTTTAGCATACAATTTTAGCAACTGGAAAACATAAGCCTTTGATATTTTTTCAATAGTAAGCTTCTTGTAGATGCTGCAAGTACCATTTTACATAATGTAGCAACATACAGGCATAAACACAGAATCAAAACTAAAAATAAGCTTTGTTATTTGCATACATAGCTTAATGAAACATTATACTAATTAAAATTCAGGTCATCAATTAAAATCTTTGAGAATGCACAGTGCTCTAAAAAATAGTCAATAACTTTAATCTTATCTCTAACCTTATGTAAGATATAAAAGTATTCAAACTTCAATTGTCTTTGGGAAATAATCTTTTGACTGTCTTCGCTGTTCCAATGAATCTATAATTCATTAAATAGCAATAGCTTAATCAAAACATTGATGCTCTTTTATAATGAAATTAGAATATAAATGTTTCAATGTATGTTACATAAACCCAAATATCCTTAATTTTTTAAAATTTATTTTCTTGCTATGACACTGAACACAATAGGTTCTCTGTTTCTTAAAAAGTACAGTAGTCAATTAACAATAAATGATTTAATACTTAAATATAAAAGTTCTCCCCAATACACTTTATAATACCAACATTATCTTAATGCCAAAAGCATATATGACATTGCATGAAAAGGAAACTATAGAATAATATCTTTTCTGACATTCAAGTAAATTCTAGTAAATCAAATTTAACAATACATGATCATGTAACCTGACCAATTGGAATTCATACCAGAGAAAGAAATATGGTTTTAATATATGCAAATCAATTAATGTTGTACATTATACATCCACATACAAAAGAAATATAGAAAGCCAGTGATAGAATAGTATCAATAGATGGAGAAAGAAAATTTGACAAGATACATTATCCATTTATGATTTAACAAAAATGTTCGTTAGAACTATAAGGATAGAAAGTATGAGAAGGTATGAAACAACATAATGCAGGCTTTATTTCACAAGTCTATAGTCAATATAATGCTTAATGTTGAAAAACTAAAAATCTTCATTATGATATCAGGAACAAAGCAAGGATACCCCCTGTGTGATCACCTGTGTTAAATTCATTACTCAAACAATAAGATATAAAAGGAATGAAGATTAAAAATGAAGCTAAAATTATTATGTGCAAATATGATACTATGGATAGGAAATACTAAAAACACCAAAAAGCTTTTAAAGCAAGAATACAACAAAGTGAAAGAGCATAAAATTAAAATATGAAACTATATCACATTTTTATACACAAATAATTAATGAGGATGAAAAGAAATTAAGAAAATAATTCAAACGCAATCATATAAAAAAGGATCTACTTGAGAACTAACTTAAGGTGGCATAGGATTTAAACAATAGAAACTATAAGCATCAACTAAAATATGCAAAACAAGAGATAACAGATGAAAAATGCCAAATGTTTATGGTTGAGGAGAATCAATGAAATCAAAATAACTATTCCATCAAGAGTCATTTATAGATGCAATGCAATTTTCATTAAAATCCTAACCAATATTCTTCAAAAAAATAGAACAGAAATTATCAAAAGTATATTGAACCATAGAAAACCATGATGCTAAAGCAATCCAGAGAAAAAAGTAGGCACCATGTTACTTTTTTTTACGCTACACTACAAAATTAATTAAAACAATATAGTATTAGAATAAAAATAGACATACATATCAGTGGCACAGGCTATTTCTAGCACCTCAAAAGATTCCTAGGACCTCGAGATCAACATCCAACTTCAAGGATAAATATGTTCTACTCTTTCAACACTTTATATCAGTTTAGCCCTTTCACATCAGATACCCATATTATATATTCTAATTATAGATATAATCATATACACATACTGCCAATGTAAGTTTTATTTATTTATCTATTTTTGATTGCATATATATAGCATATATATGTATATATGTATATATATGTATATATATATATATATGGAAAACATCATTGTCTACCCCTAGGTTCTCCCATCTCCTTAAAGCCCATTAACCATCTTTATCTTTTGTGCCCTCCCTTTCCCCATTTTCTCCCTCCAGCCCCTCTCTTGCTCTATGGTTCAGTTCTACTGGCAGATTAAAATTTTTCTTAGCCATTTGTTTGTTTTTTCCTACATCCCTCATATAAGTGAGACCACCCTGTATTTCTCTTTTTCTTTCTGGCTTATTTCTGCTAACATGATTCCTTCTTGCTCCTCCATGCTGCTGCAAATGACATGTTTGTATTTTTTTGATTGAAGCATAATATTCTGTTGTCTACATATACCATGTCTTTTTCAGCCATTCATCAGTTCTGGGGTATTTGGGTTGTTTCCATATCTTGGCAGTTGTAAACATTGCTGCAATAAACATGCACGCGTGCAGGTGTCCTTTGTAATTAGTGATTTTGTGTTTTTTGAGCAGATTCCCAGTAGTGGGATTGCTGGACTGAATAGTAATTTCACTTTCAGTTGTTTGAAGGTCCTCCACACAGACTTCCATAGTGGCTGGACCAGTGGACACTCCCACCAGGAGTATAAGAGTGTTCCTTTTTATCCACATCCACACCAACACTTGTTGTGGCCTAAGATGGTATCTCAATGTGGTTTTGATTTGTATTTCCCTGACTGCTAATCATGTAGAGCATTCTTTCATATGCCTATTGACAATTTGCATTTCCTCTTTGGAGAAGTGTCTTTTTAGTCCCCCCCATTTTTTGAATGGGCATTTTGCTTTGTTTTTATTAATTTGTGAGAGTTCTTTATGTATCTTTGTTGTGAAACCCTTATCACTTATATGTGAGGAAAACATTTTCTCCCAGTTGGTTGGATTTTTTTGTTTTGTTTTGTTTATTGTCTCTTTTGCCCTACAGAAGATTTTCAGTTTGATGTAGTCCCGGCTGTCTATGTTTTCCTTTATTTTTTTTTTTTTTTGCCAGCTGTAGATGTGTCCAGAAATGGATTTCTGAATTGTAATTCATGGAGAGTTTTGTCCAAGTTTTTCTCTGTGTACTTTATGGTTTCAGGTTTTACATCCAAGTCTCTTATCCACTTTGAGTTGTTTTTTGTGCAAGGTGTGAGGGAGTTAATTTTTGCATGTCGTGGTCCAGTCTCCCCAGCACCATTTATTGAGAGGCACTCCCTGTTCCAATGATTTCTTATGTGAAGAAAAAAAAATAGAAGAAAAAGAAATTGAAAATAAAAACACTCCATTTACCATTACGCCACTGAAAATTAAATACCTGGGAGTAAATCTTAACAAACGAAGTGAAGCATCTATACAAAGAAAATTACAAATCATTATTAAAAAATAGAAGACATAAAAAAAGTTATGCTCATGAATTGGAAGAATCAACATTATCATGAATTGCTCATGAATTGGAGAATCAACATTATCAAAATGGTTATTCTACCAAAAGCAATCTACAGATTCAATGCAATACCAATAAAAATCGCAATGACATTTTTTTAAAGAGATAGAACAAAAACTACTGAAATTCATCTGGAATAATAAAAGACCTTGTATATCAAAAATATTCCTGACCAAAAAAGAGAATGGAGGTATTACAATCCAAGACTTCAAATTATACCACGAAGTTATAATAATTAAAACAGCCTGGTACTGGTACAAAAACAATCAAATGAGTGGTACAGAATCAAGTGTTCAGAGATAAAATCACACATGAATGGTCTTCTAATCTTTGACAAAGGGGCCCAATGTAAATGTTTTAACTGTTTTTTTTTTTAATTTTAATGAAAGTATAAAGAAATTCTTTCATTTTCCTTGCTATGCAGCAACATCATTGATTAGGATTTTTTTGCCATAGACATTTTCTATATGGACACTCTCAATATTTAACTACCTCCTACTTGTGGCTATTAGACACTAAATGTGTCTAGTGTATGGCATGATTAATGTTCTAATATTCTTAATTTTAATTATTTTAAGTTTAAATAGCTTCACATAGTTAAGGACTGCCATATATGACAACACATCTGTTAAAATTCATTTTTGTGAGTCAATTCAAAATGTGTCACTATTTACTGTGACATGCGTATGGAACTTATCTGTGTTATAGAATTATGTATTTATTCAACTTCCTTCAGTAGGTAATGCTAGAGTTTCCAAAATGTTTGTTCAAATTTATACATTTATCAGCAGTATAAAACTACAATTACTCCATATTATTATCAGTTTTTGGCTTTGACAAGCATTGCTTTATCTTTTTGTTTAATTTTAGCAATTCTGTTTGGTTAAGACATATCATATTACTAGTTAAAATGTGTTTCATTTACCATTTGGTCACAGTAATAATGAAATCATTACATTCTTAAAGTGTAAATATGATGCCTTTGTTTGCTTTCACTGTAAGCTGACAATTATTATTTTATCACCTTATAATAATTCTTTTAATAAGTTTATTTTGTGAATAAATTCAACTAACTTTTCTTTTGCAGGAATATTTTAAAGTTCATTTTTATTATATTTGTATTGCTTTTTAACTGAATGTGTTATTTTCATCTGATTATTTCTGAGTTCTTTATAATTTAATGTCATATTTGAAAATAAAATCATTTAAATAACTTGTACATTTTGTTCTGTTGTGATTGGGGCCACGGTTCTCTCTGTTACTCTAATAATTAAAAGAAAATTTAAATAATTGGGAACATGGCATGAACAATTTGAAAACCTTATTAATAGCAAGAACATTGCCCACATGACCATTTTTTCCATCATTCTCTATGTCCATTGGTGCCAATTTTCACAATTTTTAAAATTATTTTCCTGAGTTATCTCAAGACATTCTGATTAGCATATATTATACATCTTGTAGTTATTAACTTTAAAGAAAATAATTCAAAATATATCTTAATTTATAGCAAAAGTCTAGTAGCTTAAAATCTGATTGTCTCACAAATGCATTTCCACAGAAATAATGATGTAAATGACACAATTTATGGAAATTTAAAGTAATGAGAAATTTCTTTGCATTACTTAACCATTTTGTTACTCTATTTCTACATTTATAAGTTAGGGATATTAAAAGCACCCATCATACAAAGTTACTGTGATGATTAAATTGGGATGTAAAGCGCTGATTTAAAGCAATTCTTCCTGATACATAGTAAATATTTAGTAATTGACAGACCACTATTTCTAGTATTAACCCTTATGAAAATAAAGTAAACCACGTAAATATTATTGCTTATATTTGACATTGGGAAAGACTGTAGAATTTGGTAGTTGTATTAATCTCTTTGAACTGCCATAACAAAATAGATTGTCATAGAGATAAGAAATTTATTTTCTCACAGTTCTGAATTATGGATATCTGAGATCAAGATATTAGCATGATTGGGTTATGGTAAAAGATTTGCTGTTTGTTGCCCTTTGTCTTCCTGAAACATAGTAAAGACAGAGAAAGCAAATTCTCTAATGTCTTTTGTTTAAATTCACCAACCCCGTTATAAGAGCCCCTCCCTCATGACTTATTTTAAACCTGATTATTTTCCAATGACTGCATCTCCAAATATTATAATATTGAAAGACAGGACTTCAATGTATTAATTTAGGGTAGGGACATCCAATTGCATTCATAAGAGAGTTAAGCAGGACTTATGAGTCAGTAAATTTTAGAACTGGGTTGATAGAATGTGGAGAGGGGAGAGACCTAGGCAAAGATCAGTGTTTGAAAAATGAAATGTTAATGTAGTTTATATAAAAGAAAGTGCCAAATAATTGTTTATTACTTTGTGATTAATACTACTAGCAATGGAAAACATATCATAGTGATAAAAACTGTACAATTTTTATTTACCAGTTATCTGTGACTAAAAAAGCCTCAGCATTTCTTTTAGTTTCACTAAATTTCTGACAAATTGGTGTGCTATGAGTTTAATTTTGTTTGCATCATTCTTTGTTTACCTTTGCAGGAAGTGGGGATAAGAAGGGAGGTTGGGGCTTAAAATCTTAATCTTGGTGTGGAATGGAGGTATTTCCCAGATCGTCTCTATTGAATGCTTCAAGAACTCTAAATTTCTTCCCTTCTTCCCTTCTGCTCTTTTATGCAGTTGTTACGTTCCACCAAGATTGGGTCGGTTGGGAAGGAGGGTTAGGTTTGCTATGCAGGACTCAAATCAGAGGACTCAACTCACCTTTCACTATGATTCAGGGGGTTCTTACATTGGTGGTTGTATATCATATCACCAGGCAATCACTACTGTTGCTGGCACAGGTGAGGAAACTTGCTGCAAGGCAAGGAATCTACTCATTGAATTTTTCCAAAAGAGTAGAAAGATCTAGTAACTGAAGCTCTTCTTTTGTTATTGTTGTTGTTGTTGCTTTTTTGTTTTTTGTTTTGCCTTGAGTCTTAATATTCTCTTTCTGTTGGGAAAGATTTAGGGAGAGCTTCTCTTTGAATGCACAGGTGATAGAACTCTCAGTTATGATGATCTTATACTTTTGCAAGCTCCTTTCCCTCAAAATCCCTCCATTAAAACTAATTTTTCCTATAAAGATTAGTTTTATTTAAATTTTTTAAATATTTTTTTAAATAAAACAAATCATTATAGGGTTCTCATGGCAATTCCCAGAATTCACTGTTTTCAGATCTGGGGTATATACCACATTGGATACAACCCCCTTATCCTCCTTCTGTCCCTGAAGCAAACCAACATTGTGTAAAACTTTTGTGGGAAAGCATTGCGACCTGTAAGTTAACCACTAAATCTTTCCTTCCATAAATATTAGGGGAGAAGATGCACAATTTTCTTTCCATCTTGCTGTGCATGTGCTCTTATCTGTTTTATAATCCAGGATTATCTTTTTCAAGGTTCTTGTAGCTATCTCTTTGAAATTTCAGTAATACTCAAGGAAGAAAACATGCCCATACCAATTTCTGTGGAAGAGGAGGAACTGCACTTCAGTGAATTCTTTTAATTTATAACATCATGTCTACCCAAGAAGATTAGCTCTTGCTTTGAATTAGGCCAACTAATAAGCACAGTTGGTCTATGAGTTCACCACTTCAGCTCTTAAAATCATCCCATCCTCTGTCTCAATGGATTTCCAGTCATACTCCAAGCTAGCCTCTCTCTCCAGTTGTGATAAGCATGGAAAAAACCTCACTCATCTGTCTAATACTGTTTGGTGAAACTTTTGCTTTGACCTTTTTGACCTTTTTTGCTACACTATCTAATTTGATTTACTATATAACAATAGGAATATTGTTTTACTATTTACTATGTAACAATATATTTAATTATAGTAAACACTATATTTTTACTATATAAAAATAGGAATATTGATTTACTATATAGTCATATTAGTAGTTCTGTGAATTAATAATATGTATCATTTTTAAAACATGGGACATGGAAGTAGATGAAATAGAAATTAAGGTCAACAACATAGGAAAAGATGAAGTCAGAATTTAGAGGACAGCTAATTAACTTCACTGACTAAACTATCACTTCCTATTGTTTTATGATCACTAGTTTGTGCTGTAAGAAAAGAAACAATAGGATAACAGTTCACGACTTTTTTTTCCCCCTATCCATTACCTCTACCTTTTTTCTTACTCTTCTACTCACAAGATAATCTCATACTTGCAACTCTTTGGTGGTTGATGTTCAGTTTCCACAGGATTCTCACTGCTAAAAGTATAATTCTTATCTATGTTGTTGCTCAAAGCATGTGGAACTTTTCCATGTAACTGGAAGTTATCTGCCAGTCAGCCACTTCACTGAGGTTAAGATAATATGATGTCTTTAATATTAGAACTGAGAAGTTTTATGCTTGTATATGTGTGTGCACTATGTATTTAGCAAATGATATCTTAACAAATTCAAGTGATAATCTAATACACGATTAGATAATTTTTTCTTTTATTTTGATTCATATTAATGGGACCTGAGACTCCAAGAATAGTTATCACTATTAGTAATAGTTATCACTATTAGGGAGTAGTTATCACTTCAAAACTCTAAGATGTAAGTGACTATCAGGTGATAAATTATAAAGTCATATATTAAGTTAAAATTGAATCAGGGAGTCTTTCTACTCCAATTAAACTAATTGGTATTTGAGAACAAGAGTTGTTGTCCTCATGTATAAGCAGCACAAGGATCTGGCTAAGTAAACAATAAATAAATCCTTTTAAGCTGATACCCTAAAAAACAAATAATTAGAATTCATGGTAAAGAAAATAAACATACTGAAATAGGATTTATAATACAGCTTATTATATGCATATGATAAACTGCACATCTTTTATCTTGAGTTTGTAGGTCAAGATAAGAATTCATCTATTCCTTATAATCTATGCTTATCTAAAATTTTTGATTGGCAAAAGTCTGAGCTTTCTTAAATGCTTAAAATGTGTTAAAAGATGTTATATGAAACATCTTAAAGTCATTACAGAGTAATAGGATGATTTTCTTTTAAAGTAAGAGACAAATGGAACACATGAAATCTTACAGGATATTTTGGTTTCTATTTCAAAGTGATCAACAATCTATGAACAACATTTAGATATGTATATCATTTTAGGATATGATTATCAAGAGCCAAATTCTGATTACTAGATCCTATGCTTACTCAGATTTCAGTGAGTAATCTCCATGGTATCGTTTGTATTCAGTTTAACTATTGGCATTTATGTTGGATGTTGACTCATCCTCCAAAGGAAATTATCAATTCACAAGAAAAATGAAGGCTCAGGCACTGTAAAGCTCCTGCTAAAATCCAAAAAGCTCCACTGCTAAGAAAATAGCTTCAGTCAAAGCACTTAATTCCTTCTTGATCATTTGACAAAGAACAAATTTAAGGCTAGCAACTGAACGTGGAATAGATTTTTGCATCACTGGGATGAGTCAAGAAGTTGTTCACAGTGTTTCAGGTACACAGGAGAGGAAATGAAAATGGTGAATAAAAGATCTCTGAGTGGTGCATTCAGTAGATATATTTTTAAGATAAAATATTTCTGAGATAAAATATTTAACACTATGAAAATTAAAAATTGTGTTCTGTAGTAAAAAGTCATAAAAAAGGACATCTGACTTTGAATTTAAATATAATATGATTTTTTTTCACTTTTTCCTGTTTAGAGACTATGCCTCTTGAAAATGAACATTCTTGTTTATGAAAATATAAGGGAAACTCTTCACTACTTTTATTATAATTCCCATATTGTGTTAAAAATTAAAAAAATGCATAGATTTTTATAGTCTCTAAAAAATGAATATATCAACAGAACTGTGACCTTGCAAATTTAAAACTTTATTCCTTATTCCTTACTTCATTTGCAAGACTTTACCTAGAAATTGTTTTTTTTTTTATTTTTAGAGAGAGAATGTGCATGTTTTGGAATCTTGTGTGTGATGATGCTCTTTTGTGAAAATATTTTTATAGGACCACTGAAGCTAAAGTTGTTATACAATAGGATGGATACATGGGGCTAGAATATCATTCTGTCTGCTATATTGGAGAAAATCTTATATGGTGCTGAACTGACATTTCCACTGTTATCTGGATTAAGTTTATGATGTTTTACATATTGGGCTATTTGAGACAGAGTTTATGAGTCTTTCTGGGAAAGACTCATAAAATATTTTGTTATGATTCATAGAAATCAAATAATGGCCTTGATAATTGCCCTGAGGAGGGGATGACTATTTATATTGGCACAGTGTTCTGAGAAAAGGAATAATGCAGCCTTCTCCCAAGACATTATAATTGGGTCTAGACTCAAAATTAGAGATCTGCTCTAATTCAATTAAAGATTCTATGTTCTATTAATTTTCAGGATCTCTAAATAAGGATCTGCTTTAAATTATTATGGGTATATTTTTTTCTTTTCATATTACACTTTCAATTAATTAATTTGGTAATAAATTATTTTCATTTATACTAACAAATTCTGAGAGTAGCAGGCCCTCCCAGAGGCTGGAGTAGAGACTTCTCTAGAGAATTACAGTGTCCAAACCAAACCATGTGAGCAGTTCTGAGACTATATTTCGAAGAACAAATATTGACACAGCATGGCAGGTTAGTGTGAACTTGTCCTGAAATATACCTGAGCTAGTGTATTGGTATTACGTACTACTAGACAGTGGTGTGGCAATGTAGAGGGATAATTTTATACAGTTATTGAAATTAAGCATGAAGAAAGAAAAAAATATTTGTTTTAGATGTGTTTCTGTATAAAATTATGTGTACACAATTGGTACATAAATCTTAAGTATTATCTCTCATGTGCCTCTTTATTTCAAGAGATATAAATAATATTAAAGGAACTAAAAACAAGGTGATGTTAGAGACTCTCACTAAGGTGTCCATGATTATTAGGGCATATGTTCTTAGGGAACAACAATTTCTGGGATGTCTTGCTCCCTATGGTTGCTTTGAATTTAAATATGATTTTAAATTTCAGTGATAACAGCCCATATCAAAAATTTCACAAACAATAAATTTTGGTAAGTATGTATTGTAAAAGGAAACTTCATATGTTGTTAGTGTGAATGTAGACTGGTCCAATTGCTATGAAAAATATTATGAAGGTTTCTCAAAATGTTAGACCTACCATATGATCCATCAGCTATACTTCTTGTTTACTCTGCTTTTTCTCTTCTAAAGCAATACTGAGTAATTAATATATAAACACTCATATTATAAATATATATGGATTAATATTTCATTTGAAATTATTCTCTACTTACTGACTCCTCTTGAAAATAGATTCCTTTTTTAATATTTTGGCCCTAATTATGCTATCATATTGATAGATATGAACCAGATCTTTTAGTATCTGAAATCCATAGGCAGTTAAAAGTTCAGGATTTTATTATCCAGATTGTGTGTGTTTTTTTTTAAACCTTTGAAGTTACTTAGGACATACTGAAATTTATTCTTATGAGGAATTTTAGCCAAAGAGCCTATAAACATTGAAATAAGAGATCACATCGTATGTAGTTTTTTTATTTACTGCATAAAATATAGAATGTGCTTGAGAATAAATACAAAAGACTTTCTCTGAAATAGTTAAATTGACCTTAATGGTAAGATTACAAGATGGGAAGAAGTATATCTTAACTTCTCCTTTTGTTTTCACATCTGTTTGATATTGTTCAGATTTATTTAGCTTATGTTACACAAAAACACTTTGAAACTGTTGAATTTGAAGATTTCTATTTTACAATACAATATTGCTACATAATTTAAGGTTATTATGTATACATATGTATGTATACAGAGTCTCCCATAATTTCCTGCTGCATCAGTGTAACACTTCTGCTAAAATAAATGAGTCAATATTGATATTTTATTGCTAATCAAAGTTGTAGTTCACATTCCTTTTGTTGTATAGTTCAATGGATTTTGATAAATTTACAATGCTATAGCTTCACCATTTAATAGCATACAAATTAGTTGCAACTTTCAGAAAATATTTTGTGTCTTTCACTGATTGATTAACTTTCCACCTCCCCTGAACACCAGGCAACCACAATCTCTTTCTACTGACTATAGAATTGTATGATTAAAAGCAAACATATATCAAAGTATATCATACCATAACTTAGTGTGGTATGAAAGTTATTTCTACCTTTATTCAAAATACTTTAGTGATATTTAGATTGTAATATTGCAACTGTTGAGGTGATTAGAGAACTGGTACCAGCAGGGGGCAATAGGTAGAAAAGATGGGGGGGTGGGCTTAGGTCACTGAAGTGTCAGTGGGGTTCCTACAAAACTATGGGTAACAGATTTGGATTCATCTCTTGGGTCTAAATATTTGTTATGGTCTTGTGCCAGCTTCTAGGCTGTGACTGAATACCAGATGCAGTACTGGGGTTGTAGTTGAGAGAGGGTCACAAAGTAGAAGTTGTCCTCTTTACTTTCTGGACACAGAACCTTGTTCTATGGTGTTTGTGTCTCCTAATAGCTTTGCTGTTTGTACTTTTATAACAAGTTCTTTCAACTCTGGTTAATAAAAAGAGATCTTGTGTTGGCTGTGAAACAAGGTTATATTGGTCAAAAGGGCAACGCCAAGGGAGAGGACTGTCACTCTCTTAGGGTTCTCACCCTTGTGCTTGATTGTATGATAGCTGAGGCTCAAGGAGCAACAACTAGGGGTTATTTGATGAACATGAGAAATATAGCTGCTCCAAGGTCATAAATGACCAACTATCCCACACCAGATGGTGTCAACAGTGTCCATAAACTGGTCCAATTTCTATGTAGCAAACCAAAGGTTGCTTGTAAAAGATGGTACCATCTAGCCACAGAGCCTGGAGCCTGTGGCATGCCAGAAAACAGTGTGTTAGAATTCAATTTACATTAATTTGAGGGTCCTCCACACAACTTTCCATAGAGGTTGGACCAGAAGGAATCATACTAGCAGAAACAAGTCAAAGAGAAAGACAGAAATCAAATGGTTTCACTAATACATGGAATATAATGAAAAAAATAAACAAAAGCCATGAGGAAAAGACAAAACAAGCTAAGCACCAAACTGAAGCACACAACTATGGGCAGGAGGGAAAGGAGGGATGAGAGGGAAGGGTAAGGGGGGTAAATCCCTGGGATCGCAATGATGTGAAATTTATATATAAATAAATTAATTTAAAAAAAAAGAATCCAATTTACAGTGGCCACATGAGTTCTTTTCTTTCATTGGAGGTTGGTGGCTGATCCTGCTTTCTTCAGAGGCCAGAAAGAGAATTCCCTAAGCTTCTATATTGGCTCCTACCCCTCCTTATATTCTCTTTCAGGGTTTTCCACTTTACAAGCTTGATTGGACTATTTGCAATCCTAAGCGACTCATTGGATCATTTAGCACCAATCAGCTTGTTCCGGATTTTCAATCTGAATAATTAACTAATGAGCTGGGCTTGAACCTGTTTGGTTCGTTTAGCATATAACTGAATAGTTATTCTATCACCCTGGTTTTAACCACAAAAAAGAAAAACTTGGTAACTGCACAGACTCAGCTTTTCCTGCCCCCAGGGCAATTTGTAGGCTGGAATTGGTCTTTGCACCTTCAGTGAAATCAGATGAAACAATAAAAAAGAGGGTGCTGCAAGGTGGGCTCTATGCTGGCCTGGGACCTACCAGGACCTCATTACTGCCTGAGGCTCCAGGCAGCCACAATACTGGAACTGGTCTGGTCGGGTCCCATGTTGCTCCCTGTAACCTTGAACTTACTACTGATTCCTCTGCTGGGCAGCTTTGGCACTGGGACATCTTGTCACTTCAGCAGCAACAGGACTGCATGCTCTGGAGCTGCATGACAGTGAAACTACTGCTGTCTGCCTCAGTGAAGCCACTAACGGTGGGTAGTAAAATACCCTCCACCTGCTCCCATCCACTTCTGGCTGCAGTAACTGCAAGCAGCATGCTTCTGCCACAGGCAAATGTTTTATATGGCTACATTATTGTCGATATAAAATATGCAAAATTACTGAAGTTATTTAGTAAAAGTGCTTACTTGATTATATAGAGGAAAATGATCTAATAGAATTAAAGCATTCTTAGAAAATGGAATTGTGCTCTAAAAGGTGCTTCTTTCTTTTTTTCCATGCTTTGTTGAGTTTCTGAGTCTGAGTCTCTGAGATTATTGAGTCTTAATAATCTCACTTAGTAACTTGAGAATTTAGTCTCTGTTCAGTTATTTGTAAAATTTTTAGAATTTATTCACAAGCAATGGAAAATTTATGGAGTTTCTTAAAAGATATAGCCATATTTACATGTTAAAAATGACGTGTGTAACTGTAAAAGTATCTTTAAATGATCCCTCCTCCTTTTTAAAGTCCTAAGAGAAAAATGACATAATATCTTCTTTTGGAAATTTGCTATTGCTTCACCAACAGCAGCCTCTCAGGACGTGATTTGCTAGGTGATAAGATGCACCCCCAAGTGTACAAATTAAACATTCTTTCTAAACCAATCTCATAGACACTAAAAAGAATCCTTTGAATTGTACTTATAGTTCTCATTATGCTCCAGGTGCTCAAATTAGCATGAAACAACTTCCTCTGTAAATACTATTTTGGATACTATGTCAAGGGGAATACACCACAGGGTGATAAATGCAGATGTTTTCTGAGTGGAAGCTTCCGCTAAAATAAGATCATATTATAATTTTAAGCAACTTTTTTTCACTCCTCTGAATATAAACATTATCAGAATACAGAAAAGTTAATATAATATGCATAAATATTCAATTTAAGGACCCAAATAAAAGTAGACATATACTGCATTATATGTAAGTATAGCTACAGATATTTCCTTTGTAATTTGTTTTCCAAGATAATCTAATTTTAAGCAACTTTTTTTTCATTCCTCCGAATATAAGCATTATCAGAACACACAGGTGTCAGGTAGGAATGAGTCCCTAACCTTTGTAGATTGGTGACAGTCTGCCTCTCTGAGGTGCTTCTCTAGAGCTTATTAAACTACAAATATTTTAACATCTTCCTCAAAAGTTTGATTGTGTGTGTCTGAGAACTATTTATGCAAGCAACATAAAATTTGCTTCTTTCATATATTTACAGGTCAGATATTCTTCAATGGATTAACTCTTTTCATTCCATTCTACTTGTTCTAGTCAGAGAGATATTAACACTTTTTTTCATGTTAACACTGCTACGAGTCATTTTGGTAGAAATCTTCCTGCCTATAATTTCATGCCATCCAATCTATCACTGAATATAGTGTACAATAAAGAACTTTTACGAATCCCTACCATTTTACCTCTTAACAAGCCAAATTCATTCTCTCCATTTTACGACTGGCACCATTTGTTTACCATCATCTCTTCAATAAGCTACAAGTCCTATTTGTCTTATCCTTGCTGCTTTCCTTTTAATCTATTCCTCATAATACAGATGTAGTCAACTTTTAAAAATGCAAATTGATCATACAATCACCATCACTTCCCCCATAAACATTTCCCATCAATAGCGATTTTTTTTTTTTTCAATTTAGGGTAGTTCTTAAAATGTATGTATGGTAGGGTAGTACAAATGTAGGGTAGTACAAAATGCATGTATCCTAGTTATAATCCCCTTTCTCGTCTCATACCATGTCTTCATTTTTGTTCTGTACCTGTTGTACTCTTCTTTTAGATCTTTTGAACTGTGGTCAATAGAATCTGTATTCTTCCTTTTCCTTAAAGATATCCAAACAGTAGTCCTTGGAATTGATAATATGACACATAATAAGTTAAAAGAAAATCAGTGTTTTAAATGGAACCAAGATTACTAACAAGGTGATTTTATGATAAGAGGATTATCTTGCATGAATATATTGAACCGAATCTAATCTTATTAGTTCTTTAAATTGGAAGAAGAAAAAGTAAAAGAATAATTTAGAGAGATGTTAAATACTAGTCAAGTCATGTGGTTACTAATATAACTTGGATGTATAGCTTCCAAATTATCAATAAGTTGATAATTTATAATTGTAATAATTGATAAACTAGCAATACTTTATCCCAAACTTCTGATCAATAAAACTGTATGGTAATTAATTTGTTTTAGCCCACTAACTTTGCAGTAGGTTGTCATAGCACCAATGGGAAAACAATATGCTTTCCTCTTCACTTACCAAACTCTTATAAATTCATCAGATTTCAACTTCAAATTTTCCATTCAGCTTTTCATAATTTTCCATGAAAATTTCCTTTTGTTGAAAAAGATCCTTCTTCTGAATAATTTGGGTAACAATAATCCATTTATATTCTTGCATAGATGTAAGTACTAGTTTTTTTTTCCAAAGAAGATCACAAATTCCTAGAGAACCAGCTCACTAACATACTTTTTTATATATATTTTCAGTGTCTTTAGTACATGAAAACTGAGAAATTCTGCAGTTAATTAAATTCTTTTAACTCTGTTTATTCCAGAATTTTCCAATCTTGTTGAATCATGGAACACCTCTGAGGCAGCTGTTATTTTTTAAAATTTATTTTAGCTTAGTATTTGCTGTTACGGAACCCACACTACTGGTCATGTTTCCATGTGTTTATCATTTTTATATACCTCTATTTTTATTTCTAGGTATTTAATTCTTTTTTACCTCATCGTAAATAGGATGGATTCATTAATTTCTTGCCCTTCTTGCTCTTCATTTGCATAAAAGAATGCAACCAAATTTTGTATTTTAATTTTATAGCCTGCACTTAGCTGTGTTTATTGTTACTTACTTTTTAATAATCTCTTTAATAATCTTTGTATTTTCAATTTGTAGTATAATAATGCCACAAATAATTATGGTTTCACTGCTTTTCCAAGTTTTCTTTTATTTGTCATCATCTCATATCTGTAAAACCTTCCATACTAAATTAAACAGAAGTGGTAAAAGTTGACATGTCTGGCTCATTCTTGATCTTTTTTTTTTAAATTTTTCATTCTTGATCTTAAAGGAAAAGTTTTCAGTTTTCCATAATTATGTATATTGGTTATAGATATGTAGTATATGGCATTTGCTATGCTGCGGTATATTCCTCCTGTACCCATTTTGTTGATAGTCTTTAGTTACAAATCAGATGTGTCAAATGTTTTTCATGTATCTAATAATGCAATCATGATTTTTTATCCTTTATTTACTTAAATAATATATAACAATTATTGATTTGAGTATGTAAAAATTTTCTTGTATCCCTGAAGTAAACCTACTTAATCAAGGTACATATCTCTTCGATGCACTGTTGAATTGGATCTGCTAGTTAGCATGCTGAGTATGTCGTCAGGTCTTTGGGATTCAAACATTTCTGATACTCTCAATATAGGTCTCAACATAGCTACTATCTGCTCTTATGTCAGAATTCCCTTTAAATGCTAACTTCAGTGTGTGACAGATCATAAAATGTCATCATTTATCACAGGAAAAGATATAGATTTCCAGTGAATAACAAATTTTAGATAGCATAATCAACCTGTTTTACTAATCAGAGGGGTCTACGGTTCTCTTTGTGTGAATACAATCTAGGCACTGCCTTATGAAATGCCTCAGTTAAAAAACAGCTTTTACTCTATAGCTAAAAATTTTGTTTCCCCACATTTTACTGTGTAGAATGTTTTCCAAAAGAACATAAACTTTGTTCACTTATATGCTGTTTATGTATATCAATTTTTATTTATTTAAATTTATTTTTACTAATGTTTTTATTAAGTTAATAAACATTATTTTACAATGGAATATGTGAAGCAACCTTTTCAGTTATATGTTTATTTTGTGCTAAGAGCATGTTTCCCTGCTGCAAAAGGGAGGGGGGTTGGATGAACTTATTTGTTTGTATCATTATGTTTTATTTATTTTAATGTCCAAAGGGTAGGTTTATTATAAAAAAGAAATGGAAAGTAAAGAACACATGCACAGACAAAAGTGGAAAGACGAGTTGCCCCTTGAAATCTATAAATCTGCTAAGGAGAGGGTCTACTTTTAATAGGCAGGCAATCTTGGGAAGACAACTGCCTCTTCTGCTTTACAAATACGAGAAGATTGGTGAAAAGAAACACCTGCATAGTCACAGGCTTAAACTCAAACTAAACTGTTGTTTAAGTGTTAAACAAAATATAAACTCATCAACTACATGGATGTCTAATTAATCTTCACAACATCATTGATTGCTTTCTTTTAAAAAGTAAGTAGAATATTGACATGCCACTTTTATGCTGTTTAATTTGTTGTTAACAAATTTGTTAACAAATTAAACTTTTCAAAGGCTATTTAAATTAGGTCATTTCTTCTTCAAGGAAGAATACCTTTTTCTTTATTTTCTAATGTCTTATATATAAAACAGGTATTAGGAATTTAGAGTTGCTACTTCTTACACTTCTCAACCATGAACACAGTTTCTACTGAGATTCTTCAATAAAATTTGTCTCTATCAGTGCAATATGCTTTATTTGCTCAATACATTAATAAACTTCATTCCATCTAATTCACCATTTCATTGCACTGATTGTTGTGGCAGTATGGCTAATTTATTTTTGCTCCAAATTCCATAGACATCAAAATATTAAATACTTTGATTTAAAGAAGAAATGCCATGGGTTTTGCATATGAATTAATGGACTCTAAAAGATACAATGACTCAATACTTAGCATCATTAATTTACAAACTACAAATATGCTTTTTCAATGTCATTGATTTAATGTCTTTTTTCTTTTTGTGTTCACATGTTCCTTCAGTTCCTATGAAGAACTATCATTATTTTATTAATTTAATTGCTTGGGAATATTTTATTGATATGCTCAGCATATTTCATGAACTTTTATGCAGTTAAAAGTAATTTTCTTTAGGGAATGTAAGTCTATTATAAAATGTCTTCTATCATTAAATATGAATTATCATTGATATTATACTTAATGTACAAACAAATAATATTAAATATATATGTTAGACAAGCTGTGACTAATTGTAAATGGCAAAAGATGCTTTCACTCAGTAGAGTTCTATTATTAACTTTTTTCAAATAAGTTCTTGAATTGGTGAGTTCATGAATGATGGTTATTTTATTAATCTTTTGGTCATGAAAGTCAAGTGACTATGATCATTCCTACCAGCGAGAGACTGATTTTTTTCTGTCATTGAATCCTCTTTTAGACTCAGCTAATAGAATTTTCAGTGTGATTAGCATTAAGATGAGTTAATAGAGCAGACACTTTCTGTTAGATATGAGTGCTTTGGGAGAATTTTGTATTTTCAAAGTACCTAAAAATATTGGCTAATATTTGTGATTGTTTGAAATGTGGAAGATATTGCAATCAATACTTCATGCACACTATTTGTTTCTTCCATTATTATGGTGTGAGATAAAATATTAGTATTCCAATATTGCATATAAATAAACTGAAAGTCAAGAGATCAGAGAGGTGAAATAAACTTTCAAAAATTTCACACTTATATAATACAAGGTAAAGCTCGAATTAAAAATTAGAATTTTCATGGTCCAAAGTTCCTACTATTTTAACCTGTCTCCATGTCTCAAAATGAACATTCTATTCATTTTGCCCGACTATGGTAATTAAACTTGTAAGGTATTTGATTCATTTTATTTTTGCATTTTATTTGTAATACTAGCAACAAGTATAATTTAGTATGTAAACTAGACTTGGTCCTGTGAATTTTTCCTCATATTTTTTGTATAGTGTAATGTGATTCAAGAACTTTTTAACATGACATGTTCAAATAGTTTATTTTAGATCTATTTTTTATTGAAAATATGTTATAATTTATTATCTTTTATAGTCTTATGTTTATATTCCTACTTGAAATATAAAATATTAATTATAACTTTCTCAATTATTAAATTGACATGATAGCATTTTGTACAAAATTAATTTATACATTTTATTCTCTGTCATCTAACAAGTAAGATTGAAATATATGTATATTTTAAAAAATAAACTTACCACAGTGTTTAGTGCATCAAATTTGACGTATTAAAAGATTGGTTAGCTCATTATACCATTGTTAATGTAATTCAAGATTATTTAGATATATTATATGTAGATATCACCACAGTAGGTATTTGGGAACACAAAAAAATAAATCACATTTTGTTCTTTTGATGAGTTTATGTAAAGAAAATATGACATAAATGAATAAACAACTTAAATACCAAAGATTTGTCATAGGAAATATTCAGATTATAGGAATTCAGAGGAGGAAGATTGTTAGTTTTAGGGCTTGAATAAAAAAAAGACAAGTCAGAAATTTGACAGAGGGAATAGAGAAAGAAAACATTCCAGTAAGTAGGGCCATTTTCACCTGAATTCTCTGTATAAAATGTAAATCACTGAATACTAATATTAATGGTGATATTAAGATTTATTCTTAGACTCAGCTGGTAAAGATTTACCAACATTGCATGAGAGAACTAAAACCTATAACAAAATGTCTATTTAAAAATCTGCAAATAAAAGAATAAAGAACTGAACTTGTTAATATCTGACCATTCACTGAGCAAATTAACAGGAGCATTGCAGAACTGATTTCCATTTCACATTTTTCTCTGATAGGAATAGGAAAGGAAAAGACTGGGTGAAGAATGTAAAGTGGATAATTAATATAATTAATCACAATGGTTAGGCCAATAGAGCATCAGAGCAATTTTAGATACTGCATGGATTAACTAGTCAGATGGAACCATTTAGGAATGCAAATTTCAAGCATAGTTAGTCTGCAAAGAAAGAGCTTCAGCTGAAGAAAACAGAGAATAAAATAAAATGTCATTTATAGAGAAAACTATAGTTAAAATACAATTTACTCTGAAGGAAAAGGAATCTGAGAGCATCATTGCCATGATTTTGCATCATGAATTAGAAAACAGATTATTAGTACTTTTCCTTTGTTTTCCCAGTAATATCTTCCTCAATACCTTCCTTTTGTTTTTCTTCAGTGTCCCAGTGCCTTCATCCACCTTGTCATAGAAACTTGATGTTGATTTTGTTTGTAGACAAAATACTTCTGGAAATTCTTCAAGCCTAAGTCAGGGATGAGATAAATCATGTATGTCTAATTCACCAAGTGGCAACTTTTACATGTCCTTTGTTCTATTTCTACCATTTTTCATCTCTCTCATTAGTGTTCTCATAATGGAATAATTTCTGGAATTGAAAGTTGACTCATAACCAGAACACACTAGACTTTTGACAATTCTTTGTTAAGAAATATTACTTTTACAGTTCAAAATCAAATGAGTCAGCTTATAAGTGTTGTTTTCTAAAGCTTAAAAATATGTCAATGCTTATGTCCTCAGTTTCTTAGCACAGCTGTTAACAGTTGAGGCGATATAAAATAGGTGGTTGTAAAAGTAGGTGATTACTAACAGCAATATTTTATCATAACTAACTCCAATTATGAATGATGAACAACTGAGTTCATACCTTATAGATATTGGTATTAATGCAACCAGTCCAGTAAAACAAGTAGAAACAACTAGAAAAATAAATCCGTATGCTAAATTAACTTTGTAACCTGAAATATGGTTTATTGTATGTATAGATTTTGTCTTTGTCTGAATGTGTACACCCTACACACCAGTTCATTAAATAACTGTCAATCAAGACTTCCTTAAATTGAATCCAGAGACCTAAATTAGAAATTTTCACAATTTCTAAATTCCACAAGTAAAATGCCATCACTCTACAAACATTGATCTCCAAACAGAATGATGACCTAAATGGAGCTATTAGTGGAACTCAGTTGAACCACATACTTCTCTGTTAAAAGCACTAAGCCTTTTCCTTGTAACAGAAAAAAATTGATATTACACATCATATCATCTGTCAGGGAAAAACAAAATACAGGTTTCTGCATACAACGTGCATTCTACATGAACGTTTCTCCAAAACGTGCATCTTAATGTGTATCCGACAATTGTCAGAATGGTCCCTACATTCCTTGTTCCATTATAGCATCCTGATGACAAAAGAAGTAGTATACCAGAGAGAAAAGTTTCAATTCAGCATGTAACTCAGACACTGAGCTTCGTCTGTTTCCATAGTCAGGTATAGAATGAAAGTATGCTGTTAACGCAATGAACTTTATCTACATTAAAGATAGCCGGAGAAATAAGGACTGGCATCAATAAATCTGCTATGACAATGACATTCCTCAATTATGCTTTACATGTCGGTAGAACTTAAAAAAATGAATACAACGCTTAGTTTTCTCCTCTATGGGACATTCTCCATAATTGTATTGTGAATTCTAAAGTAATTTCTCTAAAATGATATGGTTGCTGTTTGGTCTAGTATATTCAGTTTGACTTTTTTTCTGTTATGATGAAGGTTTTTTAATCAGTTATTTGCCACTTGTCAACTTACTTCTGCAATTAGGTACTCTATTCAGAAAAAAGAAACAAAACCATGAAGAATATTTCCAATGTTTCATGTCCTCTGTTTAACCTTGGACCAGATAATATTCTTTGAAAAAAAAAGAGAGAGAATATTAATTTCTACCACCCAGTACTCAGAGATCATATTAAATAAAGTACCCAAGGTGACAGTAAAGATCTGTTGAGATTAAAGCTTTAACACATGTTTAGTTTAATATTTGCACTCTCGGTTTCCTGGAAATAGTGAATTGTAGCCAATACTCTGTGAAGACAGAAAACATTTTATTTTGCATCAGTTATATGAAATAAACAAGATAATCTCATTATTTTTCTTTTGATTAAATAGAAATTATCCTTAAAGTTGATTAAAGTAGTTTCATTTTTGAGTAAGGCTTTAAAGATTATTTTTCTGTACATATGATCAAAAGTAAGGCCACATTTTGTGTATGTTTTCTAAATATTTCTATCTTCCCTAAATATTGTGGCCTTATATCAGTGAAATGCCTATATTTCCTGGCAAAGAGGAACAGAAATTTCAGGTTTTCCTTCTTTTGATATATACATATATATATATATATATTTATATGCTTATATAATACTTATATATTGATATAACTTATATCAATATATATTATATATTTATATACTTATATATATTATATTATATAAATATATATGTATAAACAAAATTATGCAGAGAATTTTGCAAGCCTGAGAATAGTATATTACATAAAAATGCAGACTTTCCAAAAACATAATAATAAAACATAGACTTGCATCTAGGCTGATTATGTGAAAACCCTGGCAGTATCTTTTGGGAGTTCCTTATTTCAGAATTCTTATTTATGAAATAAGAACAATTTACAGAACTTTCCCCAACAAATTTAATGATTGAATATAGCAGGTAGATTAAAATGGAAATATTTGCTAACAAAATTAACTCATTAATTACAGCCATCATAAATTGTAATGCAATAAAAATTTAACACTTTAACAAACTTCCAAAGACATATTATGCATGCTATTAATAGCTCAATAAAGAAAGACACAATTTTAAACAATCAAATGACAGAAGAGTTATAAGTTTTGCAGTATATCTAATTTTTCTTTCCTACTGGACAGAAACAGGTTGTTGTGTATTAGACTCACATATATAATTGATAATAGATATGTACTAGTATAAAGCAGAAACAATGTATTATTTTATCAATTTAAATATAAAGACCATGGCATGTTGATATAGTGGTGAGTTCTCATAAAAAGAAATCTCCAAGATTTTCCTCCTAGCAATGCTCTCTTCATAAATAAACGTCTCAAAAGCAATTTTGATTTCAGATTTCCAATTCCTAATTAGTATATACTCTAATAACAATAATAATAATAATAATAATGATACATCACTGTTTTTAAAGTCTATTCATAGTTTTAGTTATAGTACTCATACCAGATAATTTTACATTATATCTATTATTAAGCTATAAGAGACTAACTGTTAAAAATATTTATCCAAAGATAAATATTGGATGATCTTAGTGTGGAATTTATATAAATAAAAACAAAGGATGAGAAATAGTCAAAACTAACAAGCTGACCATAGAACTGAAATGAACAGCAGAGGGGGAGGAAAGGAAGGAACAAATCAAGGGAAGGATAAACACAAGGAAAAATGGTGACTGTTCACAGTGATATGGTTTCAGGAGAGCCATGGATACTACGATGATGTAAAATGTGATGGTAGAATATCAAATGTCAAGTTGTAACACCTAATCACCAATGAAAATGTGAGCAACTTAACAGTCAAGGATAGTAGGCTAATGCAGACAATAAGTTGTTTCGGCCCTCAGAGATTTTTGGCACATGCAAGCTGGTCATGATGAATCTAGAATAACATATATAGAAATGTTGTTCAACTATTCGGTTGTTCTAAGGAACTGCTCTAAGAAACTGTTCTAAGAAAACTGCTGGAAGTATAAAACCAAATTTAAACTATTGCACAAAACCAAGTTTAGACTATCATAGTGGAGAGACACAAACATCCACTCAGGTACCACATCTGTGTTAATTCAGAGACCCGGAGTCCCAAGATTGAAAGGAGGGCTGGAAAGACCATACTCTAGCACAACTGCTCTCAGTGAATATTTGCCCAAGCTTCTACAGAAGTACTTGGAGCATAACACTGATGAGGTAACTCTTCTGTTCTTGAGGGATATATCTAGATTTATATCTGGACTCATAAATTTCATAATGCTGGCCATAATATTCTATCAAGATTGCATTTCCACTTGGATTTGTGGCAAATCTTTCTTAATTCAATCCCTACACTTTTAGAATTCATTTTTCCTTTTAATACTTCCTATCTAAGTAACACAATTTACTATGGATCATAATATAGAAAGGTCTTACATCATAGAGTATAATTTGACATTTCCTGAACAGAACATTTTCAATAGATCAATGCATAGAGCAGCACCACTACTTTAGATTTCCTCCTTCCTGAATAGTCGCTACATTCATTTCAAACACTAAATAGTTTTGCTGTTTTTTTTTTTTAAACTTATTGTAAATTTGTCACACAGTATTCTATTGATCAACATGATAAATCTGATGCTTTGGATACTATTTTAATATTATTGTGTATAGCTAGATTCCATTTATTTCCATTCATTCTTCCTTTCTTGGCACAGATATGCAAATAACTTATCCATTCTACAACTAATGAATATTTGAGCTATTACAAATATATTTTTTATTATAATGTGAACTATCATGGACAATATTTTACACAACTTTGAAGAATATATTATATAATTCTGTTAGATTCACTAAGTATAATTGTTAAGTATTCTCATTATTGCTACTCTT
Source organism: Uropsilus gracilis (assembly GCA_004024945.1). Lineage (NCBI taxonomy): Eukaryota > Metazoa > Chordata > Mammalia > Eulipotyphla > Talpidae > Uropsilus > Uropsilus gracilis. The sequence continues at coordinate 94,011 of PVHY01002659.1, read as the reverse complement.
GTGACTTTACTGCTCTTCATTTTTTACAGTAATAGTAAAGATTTTATTTACTACTTATTTATTTAATACTTTAATTCCATCTGTGTACTGAGCATGTTTTCTGAACTTATAGTTGGTATTATAATATTTAATATTTTTCCTCTTAAGCTATTTTTTTCAATATACACGCAAGACACGGTAGTCACTTAAAAGTTTACCTTTCTTATTTGCTTAGCTATGAGATTCAAGAGTATCACTAAATTAAGTACTCATAGTTTTCTGTAACTTTTATGTATTTTGCCACTGTTTATTTTTTCATCCTCACTGAGCATATTTATTTGCAAAACAAACATTATGACAACATTGCTATAGTATAGTGGTTGAGAATAAAGGCACTTTAAAAATAATTTGCTACATTTCATGACAAAAGTTATTACGTTTGTCTCAAATATTTTAAGCAATTCTTTTAGTACCAGCAAAGCACAATTGCAAAAACAATATTTACTTTTAATTAATTGGGAAAATGTAAAAGAGTCATCAATAAAAAATTTTACCAAAAGACAATACTGTAAAACCTGATTCCTTTTGTGTGTTTTAGCAGAAAAGAAATTTGCTGAAGAAATAATGCACTGGTGATTATGTCCCCAAATAGATAATATTGGGCTCAAAAATAAATTTCAATTATTGCAAGAACAAATTAATCCAGCTGGATGATGGCTGATAAAATATATCTTGGCCCCAAGTTCACTAACATCCTGGACTATCAAGATAGCAATTCAGAGAATCATAAAATCTACAGGAACAATTGTACTAGTTTCTTCAATATTATGGAATACTACTGAAAGCAAAACATAAGTAAACCTAAGTGATCATTATAAAATTATATCTTTGAATATTATATACTGATATAAAGTTTTGTTGTTAAATACATTTTGAAAAAACAAAATTTAAAGTCATTTGTAGTTTATTCTATGTCACATTTCTGAGAATATGCATTTACATTTCTTCTAGAAATATCTGTGTCACTATTCAATTGTAGCATACCATGATTGTAGAATAATGTATCAATTTTTCACTGTAATAAAATGAATAGAGAAGGAGATAATAGCATTCTATTAACAATGCCAAAGAGAATGTGTGTGTGCAACTTCCTTTGACATCTGTATTCTTATGCAGTTTATAGTCAAATAGACCTGCAGGTTGGGGGAATTTAATGCCTGTTATGGAAACCAAAAGAAATAGAAGAAGGAATATAGATGATTATCTAGTATTTTCTATTACATATGGATTGCATAATTTAACGACTTATAAAATTAAAATCTTTTTTAAGTTCCTTGAAGGGGAGAGAGAGGAAGGGTGCAAACAAAGCAAGAAGGATGTAAAGTAGAGAAGACATGATAAAAATAAAAACATGAAAAGATATTCGTACTCTTTTACACAGTTTAGAATAAATACAATCTCTGCTTGGAAATGACATGCAAGTTTCTTAAGGTATTAAGTATAGTTCTACCATATGATCCAACAATTCCACCACAAGACGTCTATTCAAATAATGTGAAACTAATTCAAGTAATATATGCACTCCTTTGTTTACTGCAGTACTCTGTGCAATAGCAAAGTTATGAAACAACCTATGTGCTCAAGAACAAATGAGTATATTAAGAAGACAAGGTATGTGTATATATATATATATATATATATATATATATATGTACTATCATACTATCAAAAAAGATGGGTTCTTGCTATTCTTGACAGCATGAATAAAACTGGAAGAGTAATACTAAACAAAGTAAATTGGAAGGAGAACAGCATTATTACATCATTTCCATTATCTATGAAATGTAAAGAAACAAAACAAAAAGTCATTGAAAGTCAAGCTATCAACGAACGCTTGAAATCTCTCTGTAAATTCAAGTAACTAGAAGGAGAGGAAGAAGATATAGAGCAAATTGTGGAGATTCAATGGAATAGAGTGGAGGCCTAGAGATGTTTCCATGATGGGTATGGTGTGGTGACATGTCTACAGAGTTTTGTCTGTATCACAGACAGTGATTCAGAAATAGAAACTTTATACAAGTTTAACAAACAAAATAAGACAGTGAATAAATAGAAACTTTACCAAAAAGACAAATGGCAAATAAGCAGATCAAACAATATTTTACCACGTTATCAGAGAATTTCAGGTTAAAATAATTATTACCACTACACTTATTAAAATGACTGAAAACTTTGACATGGACAATACTGAATATCTGCAAGAACACTAATTTTTTTTTTTGCATACTTTAGTTGTTTTTTGTAAGATCAAGTGTAGTCATCCTATGAACAAGTGGCCATATTTCTAGGTATTCGGGAAGTGAGTTGAAATATGTTCACAAAAAAATACGCACATGAAAATTTATAGTAGTTTTAATCAGAATTACCAAAATTTAGATGTTAGCAAATTGTCCTTCAATCAGGGGACAGACAAACAACATGTGGTACATTCATAAAAAACTGTTCAGCAATAAAATAATGGACTATCAAGCCATGAAAAGAACCTAAAATACATATTTCTAAGTGAAAGAAACCAGACTGAGAAGGACATGTACTGTGTTATTTCAGTGATATGACATTCTGGAAAGGATGAAAGTATAAAAGTAGCAAAAAAAAATAATAATTACCAAGGTTTATGAGATAAAAATGACATGTGAAAAACTTTGGCAAAGTGAAACTGTATATAATACTATGATGGTGGATACACAAATATTTTATTTGTTCAAGCCAATAGAATTTACTAAACTAAGTTATTCTTAATGTAAATTATGGACTTCAGACAATATGTACCAAGTTATTATAGCATTATTAATATTACTATCAATAAAAGTTCAGTGTTATGTTTATTATTCTTCAGTGCAAAAATACATCAATATTAGCAAATGATCATAGTAAAGCAAGATATTGAAAATAGAGAAAATTATAAGGGGAAGATAAAGGTGGTGTATAGAAATTCTCCACATTTGCTCAATTTTCCATAAATCTACAACTGTTCTAAAGTTTCAGTTCAAAAAGGAATTCATTTTGAAAAGAAAAATAGCACAGTAATGAGCTATTGCTGCATGTATCAATACAGATAAATCTTAAAGTAATCATTCTGAGTGCAAAAATCAGACAAGTATTATGTGATTCAATTTACATAAATTTTTTAGTGATGCAAACTATAATATCAGAAACAGATGTGAAGTTTCAAAGAGACTAAATGGTAAAGGGAGAGAGATTACAAGGGGCATAAAGACACCGTGAAAAAAATGCATATCTTATTATTTTGGATGTGGTGGTATTTCTCTCAGGTGCCAATATGACAAAAATATTTTCAAGATTATACAATAGAGATTCCATTTATGTTAATTATACTTCAATAAAAAAACATTTACAAAGTATTTATTTTATAGTTATAATGAAGAATTGCATGTCCCTATATGTTTTATATATGAATATATGAATTCATATATATATGAATATATATGAATTGCATGTTCCTATGTTTTATATATGAATATATGAATTCATATATATATGAATATATGAATTTTATATATGACTATTATAAAGCACAATGATATATAAACATTTACTTTAATAGCCATATATGCAATGTATACTTTACATTGAAAAGCTGTATTTTTTACTAAAGTTAACACTGATTTGCAACGGTGTATATGATTTAAAGGTATACATTCAAACCTTCCCACATTTATATCTTATCACACCTCCCATATCTAGAGAACACTTTTCCCTCACCATAGTCCGTTCGGTCTCCTACTCCCCCTTCTACCCCACCATTGAATTTTTAATGCTTTCTTCTGTTTTTACTCTGTATATTTTATATAAGAACATTGAAAGCTTTATATAAAATTAGATATTTAAAATTAGGTCATTTTTAGTGTAAGAAATGTCAGCAATATATAATGACAAAATATAAGTGAAGATGCTTTATATTGAAACTTTGTTCTTATTAAAACATTTTCATTACGTGAAGTACATATTCAAGTATATCAGCATGTATATATATTTAGGCATGTTATATAAAGCAAAATCATAAGTGTTATCAATGCTTACTAAATTGTAAGTTAAAATAGATCAAATAATTACAGTGTTTTTATTTAAAAATAATGCATATATTTCCACATTATTAACAATTTATATTTTCTTTTAAATACCTCTTCTTTGGTATCTTTTATGTATATAGCTTGATTCTCGATTTTATTAGAATTAGAATAATCATATAACAAACACTGTGTCTGAAATAAAGATGTGCATTTGCCCCAAGGGTGTTTTCTGCAATGTCCAAATGTTTTTTATCTTTTATAACCTTGGGAAATAGGGGAAGAATATGGAAATACTCCCTATGGTAACTGGATTTATATACTTATTTACTTTTCTTTATTCTTCCCTGTCTCAGTTCTTCCCAGTGATATCTAAAATTAATTTTTATATTATTTTTCATTAAAATTATGTTCTTAGTACCTTTTAAAAAGTCTTCATTCACATTAATTATGTTTTATACTTTCTTCTCTATATGACAGAAATAAGGCTATGGTCTGAAGAAATAATACATTTTTCTTTATCTATTAGGTAGTTGAACATGTACATTCTAATATTCATCTAAAACACGTTAGACTGCTTTCCTTACAATAGAAATTAACTAAGGCAGTGTTTCATTGGCCATTTGTAATAAGTGTTTTTTTCTTCCTAAGAAAGCTAAAGTGGAATGTATATTGAATTCAATAACCCTAGCACTTAGGCTTTACTTATAGCTTTTATATTAGAGAGTTCTACCCAAGTTAAATCACTTTCCAAGTGATTGTCAATCAAAATGGATTTATGCAATTCACAGAGGGATTCAAGCTAAGCAAAATATTTATGAAAACACTAGTTCCTTATAGAAGGAATGTTAAGGTTGTTATTCTAAACTTAAGTCCTTCATGAAATAAAATTCTACATACAAACCAAATGAAAGTGGAGGGTATGGATGTGAAATTGAGTGACTTAGTAATCCATGTTAATCTTTTATTTACTTCCACACTTCCCTTAATGGTTCTTATAAATATTTCAATACAATATTTAGTGTAGTATGCATTTAAAAAAAATGTTCTCACCTTCTATGAGTTCTCACATACCTTATTTGGAGATTATTGTGTATGTGCCATTTAACTGTACCTACCACAATGAGTTTTACTGTGATTGAACAACTGATTCAAGGTGTACTTTTCTATCAGAAATCAATAGCTTTTCAACTTGAGAATTTAAATTGGGATGGAGAACATGATTATGCTTACTGGGTAGCACAGTCATATTACTTCAGGGAGAATAAGCATTTAGGTCCCATGTAAGCAGTGGGTGTTTGTTGAAAAACAAAAGATACATAAATCAGAAAAGAGAGGAAAAAAATGTTGCCCTATAGTGGTAGAAATTGATAAAAGAGGACTGTCTTGATCCTGGATAGTTTCTCAATTCCTGTTTAATAATCTCTTGTTCTTGGATTTCATGCAATCTATTTCCAAGCAACACAGTGTGTCTTTATATAATCAACTTTACAGAAATGTATTAACCAAAGATTTTTACTAGGGCAACAGCATGTTTGGTATGTTTTTTATGAAATATTTGGAAGAAATAAGATAAAAGTTTAAAAACTTGGAAGTCGTTTCTGAGATACATAGAAAATGAAATAAAAAATGTTTGCTAATAGATTTGCTATCATAAGTAATGTTATTAAATTTCAAAACTAAAGGAAAATTTCTAATAGCCTATTTGATAATATTTGTTCACCCCAAAATATTCCATGCAGTACATTTAAGCAACTGTTGTTTGACTAGTATTCAACATGAAAGTTTGTTTTGAAGTGCTTTTCTTGGGAGCAAAAAATGTTTAGCATTTTATTGTAAAATTATTAAGTCATTCTTTTCTATTTAAGATGAATTATTTTTGACTCATGAGCTAAAATTTTTATAGCTACCTCCTAAGCAATTTTTTATATCAGCTCCTGGAATTCAGCTTGCTTTAACTTCAGAAGGTCATTTCTTTGGGTAAACATTGTTAAGGTAAAGAGGAATGAAGATTCATTCTACTACATGGTCAATTTGGAGTTTGTGATAAATTCAATGATAGTGGTATTACCCGACTTGGAATTATAAATTCTCTAGATAAAAAAAAAGTAGAATGTGATTACTGTATAAATTTATTCCACAAAACTAAATATCTTGGCAATAAAAATAAATAAGTTAATGCTAAAACTTTTATAGAGTTAAATATTTTGCTAAAAAACATGATTTCTGCTATTAAGAAATATAAATTAATGTAGTTGTAGTAGTAAATCATGGTCCTCCTCTTCCTCTTTCTTTTATAACAATCAGGATAAGGAGAAACCTGCCCCCCTTTTATTTGTGTCATCAAATGGGCCTTTGCCTTCTCTAAATCTAATTTATGGAGGAGACATAAAATTATGTATATATGGGAACTCTTCACATCTTCCTGATCTTTTTCAAAATTCCTCTAATTGAAAAATAACTTGTAGTTCAGAGATGTATCAATAGGCCATTTTTCTCCTTCCTGGAGTGTGTATGCAGGTCAAACTGTTACAGAAATAATAAATAAAAAAGACTGCTTTTACTAGGTATAAACTTATAGCTGAATTTGTGCCAGTGAGTCAGAATCAATTAAGCAGGCTATAAGAGGTTACTTCCTCTTAAACCAAACAGGTAGTAGTAGAAAATACATGCACACATCTAGGAGATATCTTAGAAGAAATCAGATGTTGGAAAGGAGTCCCAGGAATATGCATACAGGGGCCTCCCATGGAAGCAGAATCAACTTCTATAAGCTGACCTTATCAGATGAGGGAGGGGGTTGGGGGGAGGGAAAGGGGGAAGCAACTAAAGAAAGCAACTGAACTCCATAAATTAAAATTTAAATCCATGCCTGACTCAAACTAACATAGAAGAAAATCTAAGTAAAGCAAATGTCTCAAAGTTAGGAACAGTTAAGTTCTGCTCTTCCAATAATTGCATCAATGCAAGAAGGAGTCTTTTGTGCAGATCAATTCTAGATATAGCTCCCATGTTGGGCACCAAACCAAAAAGGATAAAACAAAGGCATTGGGGTTGACCTGGTTATTATGTGTATCTTACCCAGGTGGTTATTAATGCAAAACATGACCTCAAACCAGACACAGGGCATAAAATATTAAAAACAGTATTTATTTGCAAAGGAATTGAGAAAGGGAAGAGTTGTGAGAGAATTGACAGAATGCCAGATACCATCTAATCTCCCAAGATAGTATCCTCTGAGTGGAGATGGAGGTCCTAATTGAAGTTATACATGAACAAGTGATGGTTTCTCCATAGACACCCTTGCTCACTAATGGTTTGGCTGTCAAAAGTCCCAGTAACCTAGCTGTGAAAAAGCTTCAGTTTTATCTCAACTTCCTATCAGCCCCCACTTGTGGTGTGGGGGTTGGAGAGTTCCACCTTTTAACACTGACTTGACATCAGGAGATAGTCTATAAAGCTCCACCTTCTACAATCTAGTTGGTGATGGATACAACTCACTGACTCAGATGTTACTTCTCATATTTCCTCTTACAATTACAACTTGATCTTTATAGTAAAACAAGATCAAGTATTAATAATAATTAAGTAAATGGAAATTGTATCAATAAAAATAATCTTACCTAGTTTGCAGACATAAACAGATTTGATACCATTTAAGAAAAGGCCTAGTAATGCTGAGTATTATACTTGGTAATAATTCTGTTTTATCAATGAGATAATTCATTTACTAAATTTAACATTTAATGGAGGAACACTCATTTTCAAAATGACTAGACTAAATCATATTCTGAAAAGTGATCAAAGTCCACCTATTACAGGCTAAAATTAAACTTTCCCCAGAATTGCTAGATCATATGGTAGGATCATTTTTAGTGTTCTGAGGTACCTCCATACAGCTTCCTGTAATGGTTTTACATTCCCACCAGAAGGGTGAGAGTATTCCTATATCTCCACATCCTCCCAGGTGATTTCCTGAAAGTCCAACAAGTTCTAAGAAACAATTGTTCAACATTTCTGTGGTCCCAGATCATGTCATTGCAATAAACATACTTGATATTTGCCATAACTTTCATATTAGTTTCTTGACCTATTAAGAGCTTTCAGAGTGTAAGAAAAATTGAACTGAAACTTCTCTGTAACAGCCTCCTCCTCACCCAAATCAAAGTGAAAAATCTAAGATTAGTACATTTTTAAATAAGGGTTGAATTAATGCCACACAAAGAACAACTGAAAGGAAGAATGATAATCCCCACAGAATCTTCATTTGCTCCCACTATAACTTCATGGAATGTGTATAAACAAGAGGTTGAATCTGACAGTGAACCCAAAGAAGCAGCCATTATCACTGCAGTCACTCCTTTTACCTCTTCTGCTATATTTGTTAGAGCAGATTAACATGGACTCAAGTATATGGTATTGACTATTAATCTCATAAATGAGTTCTTTTTCATCCTTAGAAAGGGAAATCAAATGAAATGGCACCCTTGAAATGAACAATAATATACATTTACAGCCTTACCTCAGAGCAATATTAATTTTCCTGCTATATGACATTAAAAGTAAAAAGAATTTATAATAGCTAGAGATCTTTCAGGACATATCACTGATCTTTTATATTGAAAATCCTATTAAGCACATCCAATGTTTACCACATAGGTCACCTTAAAAGGACATCTGTGTTCTAGAAGGTGAATAATAATTGCTATGAAAAATAAGGGATAGCAGTATTACTTACATTTTGGGAGTTCACTGTTCCAAAGTACAAATAATGAGTATTATTTTTACCTTTACTTACTAAAATGGAAGTATAGTGTTTGCTGGGCTCTTAAGGTTCTGAAATTGGAATATTCTTCATTTGGAATACTATGTCTGATCCATGTGGTGGATAAGGAAAATCTGTCAGTACTGATTGAGATTTAGTGGGAAAGTTTACAGCAGTTGGTTTAGTGACACACAGTCCTGACACTTAACCAATATAAAGCATTACAGTATTAGAGGTGTTAATGGTATTAGTGCTGGATAGTGGTCTTACCAGAACTTGTGTCCCAATATATTAGTCCATAGGAATCTAGGACCACAAAAACCCCACTTCAATCAGAAATTATGCACATTTAAAAATAATTTCTCAATGGCCCACAATTGAAAAAAAAATCAGAAACACAAATGTTGGGAGTATGTGGAGATATAGGAGCATTCTCATACCTCTGATGAGAATATAAACTGATCCTGCCATGATAGAAAACTGTGTGATGGTACCCCAGAGCACTAATAATGTTTCTACCATATGATCCAGCATCCCCACCCAAAGAAATCTACTCAAAGGATGCAAAAACACTGATTCAAAAGGAAGCTTGCAACCCTATGTTTATTGCAGTACTATTGGCAATAGATAGCTATGTAAATAACTCAAATGGATGCACCCTTTGATAGTTTAGCTGGTAAAGTGAAGGACTGTAGACTGGGACGTTAGTAAATAACTCAAAAGGATCAAGGAGTTGTGGAATACTGCCCAGCAATAAAACATTATTATTTTTACCTTTACTTACTAAAATCATACCAACTGTGACAACATGGGTGGAGGTAGAAGGGATTATGCTAGCTGAAATTAATCAGGAGGAAAAAATAAAAGTATGAAATGGCATCACCTGTATGTGGAATATAGAGAAGCCAAACAAAAGGTCAAGAGAAAGTGAAAACTACAAACTAACCATAGATAAAGCATACAGCAAAAGACAGAGATGGAGGGGAGGGAAGAACATAAGGGAATATGGTGATGGTTCACAGGTGATACGGCGGCAGGAGAAATACCATGTAAGAAAAAAGATCTCTAATAAAGATTTTATTATCATGTGTTAATTTTGGGTTACCGTATAAAACTTTAATACAAAGTTAGTGACTTAAAGAAGATATACTCATTAATTTCTAATTGTGGAGATCAGAAACTTGAAATTGATCTTTATGAACTAAAAGTAACCTATCAGTAGGGTTATATTCCCTCTGGGGGACATTATTGATTTCCTTAATTTTTCAACTCTTAGAGCTTCCTTGCACATATGTTCCTTAATCTAGCTTTGAGGCTATCAAAGCCAAGCCAAGTCCCTTTCTTTTTCTGTCTTCCTCATCCAATTTTAAAGCACGTCGTGATTTTACATTTTCCATAAAATCTAAAATAATGTTTTTTATTTCTATGTCAGTTAGTTGCAGTTTATCACTTAAGGTAGTATATACATGGGTTTCAGGGGTTAGAAAGTAGACAAAATTGGGTGAGGGTAGTAATCACTGCTACATTTCACAAATAACCAGGCTCTCCATGTGATTTCAAGCTGAAAATGCACAATTACTCTAGAACAATTGTGATACACCATGGTGGCTAATGAAAGGAGGAATCTGTTGGGCAGACCACCTACTGGTGATTCTCTAAGACATTGGTGAAATTTAGACTAGTAACTATAGACTTGCTTGAAATGTTCAATCAGGAAAATTGACAAAATTCCTCCCTGTGTGCATTATTTTGGTCATGTACCTGGTATTCACATCGTATAGAACAAAGAGTAGTTTGGTGTCAATCAATCAATCAATCATCTACCTACTTACTGACTTATATCATCTATATATATATATATATATATATATTAATTGAGAATTGTTAATATTTTGCCTATTACTACACTGAACAGAATTTCACCAAATTTAATTAATATAGATAGAAATGTACATACATATACTCAAGGACAGTGGCGATATTTTCTTGTACTCAGTTTAGATCTCCTTTTTCTCATGATTTGCAAGATTTCTCAGAACATAAAAGGGCTAACTTAATAAAAACAAATGTATCTAAGATATATTTGCCTTTTCCATGAATTTCCAATTAAATCTTTGCAAATAAATATTCAAATATTCAAATCTACAAAACCTATTTGTATTCCTGATATAAGATGTCTGCTTTCTTAGACATAGACATTTCATTAGATTTGACTATAAATTTTAGCTTTGCTACAATAGCTTCTTTTGTATTTTAACACATTGTTCAATCACAGAATCAACCATAAAGGCTAAGAAAATTAGTGATTAATCATGTAGTGATAGATGATTGATTGTTAGAGATTATTAGTAATTGTTAATATCCATGTTGTACTCAAAAGGTTGTCTTTAGACAGCTTTCAAACTAAAACAATATAGAGGAAGAACCTCTTTTGCATTTAGTTTGATTCTACATTTTTTTTCTCCCTTTTCATAACTTTAGGGTGCTTTACTTAACATAAACTGAAAAAAAATCCACAATAATGAACAAACCTTAAAACATCGCCAATTCTATAAAAATAATGTCAATCACAAAAGAAATAATATAAAGAAAATAATGAAATATATGATGATAGTAAAACCAATTCAATAGCAAAACCAATTACTAATCCATGATTATGTCAGAATTATATTTTTATACATGGATCTATAATTTGCTTAATATTTTGCATCAATAAAAACATATTTGTTATTTGGAAGTCATTGCTACAAGTGCTATAGCTATAGTGGTGAAAATATCAAAGTCTATGTTTTGAATCTATACTCATTTTACCCCATCTTATTCTAAAAGAAGTTATCATGATTTGTAAACCATTTACAGCACATCATGTCATTAAGTCTGTTAGGTAAGAAGGAAGAATAGTGTAGAGATATAAAGTAAAAGAATGTCTAAACAACTGGAATTCAGTAACCTCAGTCATTTCTATGAAATTACTGTAGAATACATCTTTTTTTATATCATTTTGATCATGCTATTAGCTTTTTCTTCACTTTTAGGAACAAACATATTTGCTTTAACTGACATGAATTTTTAAATAATGTTTAATTTTTATAACAAACAAAACATAAAAAACTTAAAACAATGAAAACATCTACATTGTGATAAGCATTTTTTGAGCAAAGGAGAGTCTTGCTGCTATCCACATAGGAAGACAGCCCTTATTTAGAAATATTCTTACTGGATGATACACATAAACGCACTAGGTGACTTCTAATTTAAGTTTTACTAAAATTGGTGGGTCCATTCCTCCAATAGATGAGCAGGGGATGTCTTTCCATTGCCATTTGGCAAGAGTTTTCAACCTCTGTTTTAAGCAGCTTTCATATACTTTGTTTTTAACTTCTACTCTGCAGTTATTCAATTGAAAGTGTCACTTGAAATATTGAACACTTCAATATCTTGAATAATAGTCCTTAATGATAATTTAAATGGATTCTTATTTCACAAAAGAAGGAGCTTTGGAGGGGGATTGAAAACATAATTTGGCAAAGAATCAAGGCACAAAGAAAATACATTAAATTTCAATATTGCATATTAAATTTTTAGAACAATTAAGTTATTAAATACTTAAATAAATTTTAAATATTTGCATGGACATTTAAACTAAAATAAGCAACCAATTTAACAACAAATGATTTTCTTATATTTTTCCTTAAGAATTTTGAAACAACTTTCTGATGATTTATATATATATATATATATATATTTTTTTTTTTTTTTTGAAATTAGTTCTTGCTATTTTTGCCAATGGAACTGCAGGCTCTCGTTGCCCGGGGTATCACAGACTCAAACAATCCCCAGCCTCAGCTTCCCAGGTAGCTGGGATTACAGGCGTGTGCCACCACACACAGCTATTTTTTGGAACTAGGTCTCGCTACGGGCCCCAGGCGGGACTTGAACTGTGATCCCTAGCTCCAGCCACTTCATAGGCTGGTTTACAGGCATGAGCCACCATGTCCGGCTATATTTACATTTTTATATTTTATATTTATATTAAATGAGCTTTTGCTAGTGTGATAAATGTATACTTTTTATGCATAACAATTACAAGAATTTAATTTAAAAAGTTCATTTTACTAGTTCTCTCTATCTACTGATACAAAGTAGTAAATCTTTGAAAAATTAGTACAACCTCTAATATTTTATAGTATTCACATTTACATTCAATTGCAGATTTGGTTATGGGGTTTATGATGAGATACTGAAATTCTTGTGTTCACAGGGTAACTTATAAGGTTCCAGGAGATGGGAAGAGAGAGCTCAGATAGGAATAACTGTCTTGTTATATGTCCATTAGCAACCAAACTTGTGTAATGCACTTCTGCTCTTCCACAAGGCTTTCTCATCCTTCAAAGGTGTGTACTTCCATACAGTCTCTCTGGCTGAGGCTACAACCTGGCTGTGCTGTCTCAGTTTCCAGGCCACACTTGCACATTCCTGTATTCACTTACCTCCCGTTTGATGTACTATGTATACCTTGTAGCAACTTGTTGAAATCTGCCTGTGTATCTGCTTTTCAAAATATAGTCAGTGTCCTGTATATCCTTGGGAATATTCTCTCACACCTGTGTCTCTCTGAGTCACTGTTCTAAGAATCAAATGAGTGGGGCCAAGGCCTCCTACTGGCTCCCCTGACTAGTGACTGGTGTCCAGGAGTAGCAAAACTCATGCAATTTCTGTTTTTTAAGTCTCCTTTTCTTTGATATTTTTGCTATTCTAACACAGGATGGTTAGTAATAGCTTGAATAGCAATGAATGCAAAAATTAAGTTTAGAAAACCATTTTTAGGTAAAAGAATCTGATGTGAAATCATTTAAATAAACTCTACTTATACTATCAAATTACAGAAATTTGTATGATGAAGTCTTTTCAAAATAAACACCCTCATCTTACAGAACTAATTGATAAACCATGAACTTTAATTAAATTTTCAGATTTAATTTTCATTTGTATTCATTGAATACCAATACTTTGAAGCTAATGGATCATTTTCCAATTGAATTATCATTTATAGAACTAAGGGTTAACCATGGAATCTAAGAAATAGAGTTTGGCCAAGGTTGGGGCTATGAATCAACTTTCTTGAGAAAGGCAGTGATAACTAGTCAAATATGCATTGAAAATGTTTGCCCAGTGAATTCTATCCTGCTCAATGGAAACAAAAGAGAATGACTCATATTGTCTTTATCTCTACTCCACAGTTTCTTAAAAAAATTTAATGGGTTTTGCTTGGAATTTTGAATCTTGATTAGAAATACTCTAAATATAATTAAAGATTCTACTGTAGAACTTTATTGCATTAAATTTTAAAGGCTGCTTAATGGATTGATTGATAGAGAACTTCCTGTTCCTAATCACACTTCAGGAATCATTGATAATAGTACCTTTTTCTGTACCACTAATTATTTGTTCATTGAAGAACAAGACCAGACCTTTCTTCCTTGGTGATCTTTCTTCAGTTGCTAGGAAAGGATGATATGTCTTCCTCTTCTGTTTATTGTTAAGACAATTGTTACCCAAGAACTCTTAGTCTTATAGTCATGCAGTCATTTTTAATACAAAAAAAAAAAGTACTTAGTAAAATAGGACCAAACCATAGGTCCCTGATAATGTCATCAAATTTCTCATTAAATTCATATTTGGGTTTGCAAATCTTCTCTTCTCTAACAGCATATTTCTTGACTGTTAAATGTCATAATGAGCTAAAACTTCTGATTACAGTTTACCATCAGTCTTACTATAAGAGTTAGGATTGTTTGTTACAGATATAATGCTTCAGTTCATTTATTTTATGGTGGTAAAATATACATTATATAAAATCTATCATTTGGCCACTTTGAATGTGCCATTCAGTGATAATTAATATATTCATAATATTGTATAAATTTCACCATTATTTTTGGAAACTGTTTTATAATCTCAAATAGAAATTATAGCCATTAATCAATAGTTCTCCATTTCCTTTCTCTGGTATACTATAATTTTCATTCTCTTTTCTATGAACTTGACTGTTCAGGTATATTTCATTAAGTTAAATTAAATTATTTTTGCCCCTTTGTGTCTGATTCATTTCACTTAGTATAATGTTTTCACAGTTCATCCAGTTTGCAGCATGTGTGAGGAATTCATTTATTTTATTTATTTATTTATTTTTTTTGAGACTAGGTCTTGCTCTTTTTGCCCATGGAACCGCAGGCTCTCATTGCCCGGGGTACCATGGACTCAAGCCATCCCCAGTCTCAGCTTCCTAAGTAGCTGGGCTTACAGGCGTGCACCACCACGCCCAGCTATTTTTTTGGAACTAGGTCTCCTACGGGCCCCAGGCGGGACTCGAACCGCGATCCCTAGCCCCGGCCGCTTCATAGGCTGAAGCTTACAAGCACGAGCCACCGTGCCCGGCGAGGAATTCATTTATTTTGTATGGCTGAATAACATTACATTGTATTATATATCTCACTTTGCTTATACTCTTATCTGATGATAATAAGAAGGTGAATAAATATGTATATTAGCATCTGATTTGGAATGAAGCTACTTTGTTATTTTTCAAATATCCTCTCTTACACTTAGCATTTTTTGACTCTTATCAGAATATGATCAGGATTCAGTGTTCCAAATTAGTCAGTGTGTGCCATTTTTTCCAGCTATGACTGCTTTTATATAGGGACCACCACCTACTTCCTACTTTGACCTTTTAAAGCTAAAGTGTAGGTGATGTGTAAAATGTATATTGATTGAATAAAATTGGTAAGAAATTATTTTACTAACATCTAAAATGTATCACAGAGATAATGTCCTTTAGTATCAGGTATTATCATATTTAATATATTATGAACAAGTTTATTTGAAATAAATTCTTTTTTATCTCATATTTAGCAAATTATTAGGACTGAGACCAGGATTACGTTGTCCTTGCTTTGATGTGAAATATGTGTGTGTAATTATTTAAGAAAGGTCACTGAGAAAAAATTCTTATATACTGTACAAACTAATGCATAATTTCCATTTCAAAGTACCTTTGCTGTTATGAGAAAGTTATTCATTAATCTTATTAAATGTGTTATTGAGATACTTGGTTTGCTCCAGTATACTGATACTTTTATAATGAGAATGAAAATAAGAATGTTAATAATCTATGACAGGTATTTTATTTATATGCATACCCATATATATACCATTTTCTGAAAAGTATTTTATATGCTTTACTTTTACAAAAATATAATAGAAAAATATAACAAATATTTACTGAGCACATCCAACAATGTTTTTGATGTTTTAAAAAGTTGAAAACATTGTTATTTTTCAACAGTAGTGATTATAAGCCCATGCACAGGATATGCATCTAATGTATATAATACAGTATAGTAAATCTATAATCATAATGCTATTAAGACTGATAAAAATTAATCTACAAATTGCTGATTTTATCCATTGGCCAAAATTTAGGGAAAAAAGAGAGAAAAATAAAAGGAAAATAAAGCAAAACAGAAGATAAATAAAGAGGCAAGGGCCTGTTTTATCTTAGTCTTGGAACACTAAGGAGGACACTTTTCTCTAGAAAGAGGTCAGGTCTCTGAAATTATTTCAGTGCACCAACATTGACAGCAGCAGAAACATGTTTGGTTTTGATTAAAGCATAGAACAAAAAGTTCTCAAGAATATAAGATGAAATGAAATAAAGTTAAACTTCCTTCCCTGTACAATGCTGTTCCCTTAGAGAATATTCCAACAGATTGAAGGTAAGACATATGGCAAATATAATGTACATTTACTTATAAAGTAAATTATTTTTTTTACTGTCTCTTCCTTGTACCACATATTGTTATAGGCACTGAAGTGAAGACAAATGACAAAAATCCAAGTCATCAGGAAGTATAGATCTTTTTGACAGGTTCAGATAAAACAAACTATGCAGTATGTTAAATAGTGGCAGTATTATGAGGAAATTAATGAGGGAGATAAGGAATGTCAGAAGGACGATGTAATTTTAAGCATGGAAATCAGAGAGGGCACCAAGAAGAAAGTAAGTTTTGAGAGAAAGATTCAGGTAGAGATTTGGAGATAGGTTGTTACGTTTAAAAAAAGCAAATACAAATGATATGATGTACAAACTATCCTCTATGAGTGTAAAAATAATCAGGATCATAGAAACAGTGAGACAAGAAGAGATAAAGAGAATAGCAGAAGACAATGTAGTCAGAAATTTATAGCTGGTGAGGAGTGTGGGAAGGGCCATATAAACTATTATGAAAATGACCCTTCTTTTCAATCATAGTGACATTGGTAGGCATTTGTGGATATGACTGGCATGGACTTGAATATATCATATTATATCCTTGCTTCTGTATAGAGGAAAGAATCAAGGAGAAAACAAATATGGAAAGAATGCAGGGTATATTTAAAAAAGTTGAATGAGACGTTTTATTGACTTGTACTGAATATATTATAATAGTAACAATGATTGTCTATATATTTTGAGGGTAGATTTGATGAGAAAGAAGGCATGCATAGAGGGAAGTTGGACAGAGTCTAGTTTATTGTGTGAGACTGCATATCCAGAATAGATCCAGGAGTTTTGGGAATGAATTGGAAAGACAGAAATTATTCTTCGGAGAAGAAGAGACTTAAAAATTAGATTGTAAAAATGTGCATCTATGAATAATGCCATGATTAGATCTGAGATCAAAAGATTGAGCGATTGATGTGCTGAACTTGGCAAGAATGTTGAAACTGAATAGGAAATATATATAACAGGAACTTTAGGGATCAAAATTATGACAGTAGCAGAATTGTAAATAACAATAACAAGTCTCAGAATGTAAAGACTTCAAATACATGCCTTCAAAAATGAATGGGCAGTTAATAGTATCTAATGCCATGATAGTCCAAATTGAAAGCTTTCAAGAGTAGGGAGTAAGAAAAGTATGAAGTGACAAAGAGCAAGAAATGACATTTATTCTACTTCTAAAGGAATCCAATCTCAAAGGACAGAATTCTGAAGGTGAAAAATAATCTAATTTAGAGGGTTCTAAGGAAGTGTTAGAATTGAGGGGTAAATGTAAGAAGAATGAAGAGGCAAAGGATAATTTTAGAGAATTTTGAAAATTGAGATGTATTTTGTGCACTATGAACAAAGTTATGCATATAGCTTATTCCATATAAACCATAGCATATCATAGAGGATGAGTATTATTTTCTTACTTACTTTTATAAGGTGAATAACCAATGTCAGATGAATATTAAAATTAAACTTCAACTCACCTAGTGTTTTATGATCCATGTAATTTTCCATATGAGAGCATATTAACCAATTAATTCAATAATATCTAATTCAAAAGAAACTTTAAATTTCTCAAATTAAAGAAAGTTTAATGTATTAGAAACAGATCTTTGAGTACAGATTAAACTGCTTCACAATAGTATCACTTAAGGCAAATCATGTAAAATCATGATAAAACTTTCATTTAAAATGAAGACAAAACGCAGGAAGCACTCCATCATGACATGCCAATCTGGGTGACCCAGAAGAGGGTGTGCACACATCCAGGTCCCTCTTCAGCACACCTGCCCACCTCATCAGTGCATGCCCAGCCCTCAGATAAAGTAGGAAGTATCTCAATCCCGACGCACTGTGACACTCTGGGTGTCCTGGAAGAAGGTTAGCACACACCCAGGTCCTTCTTCCACTCATCATGCCACTGGATGACCACCCCCCACTAAACTGGCTAGCAGCACTCTCCAGCCCATACTGAGCTCCAGCCTTGAAACACCCCACTTTACAGCTAGAATCTTTATATACTGTAGCATAAGCCCAGATAAAATCACCCAAGGGAGAAGTCTCAGGGAACTACACCTCTATTCATTCCCATCAACCACTGTAACCCACAAACTTGGGAAATATTTCTACAACCCAGCAATACCATCAATGATGCTAGCACACCAGGAGCAGAGCAAATCCAAAAGCAAAATATGAGAAAAAGAAAAATCACAAATGACCAAACCAATGATCTTGAGACTAATGGACCTCAGAAAGCAAGTCAACTCACTGAAGCTAACAACACAGGTACAGGAAAATACTACAGTCTGACAGAAAAAGAATTCAGAACTATTTAAAAAAAATTGAATGTTTAACAGATAAGACAGAAAAGGAAAAGAATGAGATGAAAATATAATTGATGAATTAAGAAATGAAAATGAATCTTTAAAAAATATACTGGTGGAAGCTAACAGAACAATAGAGGAACTAAAAAGCAAAGGAAAAATCTAAGGCAAAAAAAATAGAAGAAATGGAAGAAAGGGTTAGCACCCTAGAGATTCAGACCTAAAGAAGAGGAGGAGGGGGGGGATATAGAAACACTCAAAAATATCTGACAACTTGAGAAAAAATTGTCATCAGAATGATAGGCATTCCTGAAAGAAACAAGAAAGACAAAGGGATTCAGAAAATATTTAAAAACATAATTGAAAAGAATTTTCCAGACCTGAAGAAATAAATCAAAGTAGACATACAAGAAGCTAGAAGAACACAATCATGCTATAATGAAAGAAAATCTACAGCAAGACACATGATAGATAGAACACCAAAAATTCAAGAGAAGGAAAAAATAAAGAAGCTAGTGAGAGGCAAAAAACAAATAACCTATAAAGGAAAACTGGTTAGCCACATCTCAGAGTTCTCTGAAGAGACACTATGGACAAGAAGACAATGGAGTGAGGTATACAAAAAACCTCCAAAATAAAAATGGCAGTCAAGGATACTCTATCTTATAAAGCTCTCCTTTGTCTATGAGGGAAAAATATGGTCCTTTTCAGAGAAACAAAGTCTCCAAAAATTTGCCACAACCAAGCCCCTCCTTCAAGAAATACTACAAGAAACCTTTAAATGTAAATCAGTGGGAGAATGAATGGGAGGGAGAAATAAGGAAATGAATTGAATCACAACAAAGAAATAATAAATTGACAAGTATAGAACACCATATATCAATAATCACCCTAAAAATTAATAGACTAGACTTACCAATAAAAAGTAAGAGAGCAGAAGAAAGGATTAAAAACAGATTTCAGCTTTCTGCTGCCTCCATGAAACATATATAAATGCTAAAGAGAAATACAGATTGAAAGCAAAAGGCAAGTAATCATACAAGCACACAGACCCCCAAAAAAGACAGATACAGGCATACTCATAACAGATACAGTAGATTTCAGATTAAAGAGGTAATGAGACAAAGATGACCACTATATAATGATCAATAGGGCAATACACCAAGAAGACATAACATATCATTATATATGCACCAAATGAAGGAACATCAAAATATTCTAACCAATTACTAACATCTTTGAAAAAAATTAAAGAAAATACATATGTAATAGGAGACTTCAACACCCTAATATCACTAAGGGACAGATCAACCAGACAAAAAGTAAACATGAACACAGTAACCTTAAACAAATACCTAGAACAAAGAGACCTAATACATGTATTCAGGACACTACATTCTGTAAGAAATGGATACAAATATTTTTCAAGGGCAAATGGCTTATTCTCCAAGATTGATCACATACTGGGCTATAGGACCAACATCATTAAATTCACAAGGACTGTAGGAATAACCTCATCTCACATCTGAGAGAACTAGAGAAAGAACAACAGAAAAACCCCAAAGCAAGTAGAAGGAAGAAGATAATCAAATTCAGGCAGGAATAAATGAAACTGAAACAAACAACAACAAAATATTGAAAAGATCAAAAAAACAAAAATCTGGTTTTTTGAAAAGATAAACAAAATAGATAAACTTTTAGTGAGGGTCACAAAAAAGAGAATGACGAAAACACAAATAAAAAGAATCGTAAATGAAAGAGGAGAAAATATAACAGACAAAGCAGAAATACAGAGGGTAAGTAGAGGTTACTATGAACACCTCTATGCAAACATTGTCAACAATCTTGATGAGATGGACCAATTTTTAGAAGCATATATCCATCCAAAACTTGATAAAAAAATACATTAAAAAAGCTAAATAAACCAATCTCAAGCAGTGAAATTAAAACAGCAATATAATCCTTCCCAAAAAACAAAAGCTCTGGACCAGATGGATTTAAAATGAGTTCTACCAGATTCAGATAATCTGGTGCCTCTCTTATAAACACTCTTTTAAAAAATAGAGAAAGAAGGAATAGTAACAAATACATTCTATGAGACCAACATCATGCTATTTCTAAAACCAAAGATAACACAAAGAAAGAAAACTATAGGCTGATTTCCCTAATGAATACAGATACAAAATATCTCAAGAAAATCCTAGCAAATAGAATCCAACAATGCATTGAAAAGATATTACACCATGATCAAGTGGGATTTATTCCAGGGAAACAAGGATGGTATGACACCCAAAAATCAATTAATGTAATCCAACGCATCAACAAAAAAGAAAACTAAAAACCACATAATCATATCAATAGATGCTGAGAAAACACAAAGTTCAACATTCATTTATGATGAAGGTCTTTGATAGTCTGGGGCTAGAAGGAATATACCTGAATATAATAAAAAAAGTATATGACAAACCCATAACCAATATCATCCTAAACGGAGAAAAACTGAAAGCCTTCCCTTTGAGATTGGGAAAAAGGCAAGGCTGCGCACTCACACCACTGATTTTCAACATAGCTATAGATGTCCTACCTAGAGCAATTAGGCAAGAACATACAATGAATCCAAATAGGGAAAGAAGTAAAGCTACCACTCTTTTAGATATGATAATATATAGAGAGAATCCTAAGAATTCTACAGAAAACCTAATGAAAATAATAAACCAGTTCAGCAAGGTAGCAGGCTACAAAAATCAATGCACAAAAGTCAGTAGGCTTCCTATATGAAAAAAAAAAGTCTGAAGAAGAAGAGAAAGAAAACTACCCCACTCACAATTGTATCAATGTAAATTAAATGCCTGGTAGTAAAGTTGGCCAAGAATGTGAACAACTTATACAAACAAACAAACAAACAAACAAACAAACAAACAAACAAATAAATAAATAAATAAATAAATAAATAAATAAATAAATAAATTTGAAAACATTGTTAAAAGAAATGGAAGAAATCACAAAGAAATTGAAAGACATTCTCTACTCATGAAATTTAAGAATTAATAACATAGCCAAAATGACCATTCTACCAAAAGCAATCTGCAGATTCAATGCAATTCCAATTAAAACCTCAATATCCTTCTTCAAAGAATTTGAAAAAATGTTACTAAAATTCATTTGGAATGATAGAAGACCTCAAGTAGCAAAAGGTCTCCTGGTTAATAAGAGAGGGAATGGAGGTATTATTCTCACAGACTTTAAAATTTACTACAAAAATCATGATAATTAAGACAACAAGGAATTGGAACAAAAACAGATACTGTACAGACCAACTGAACTGAACTGAAAGTGCAGAAATAAAGTCACATGTACATGACCAGTTAATCTTTGACAAAGGAGCAAAGAATATGCACTGTATCAAGGATAACCTCTTCAATAAATGGTGGTAGAAAAACTGGACTGCTGTATGCAAAAAAAAAAAAAAAGAAGAAGAAAGAAAATAGTTAATCTAGACTACTCCCTCACACCATGTACTAAAACCAACTCAAAAGTGGATCAAAGACTTGAACATAAGGCCTGAAACCATAAAATATATTGAAGAAAATATGAACAAGATGCTAAAAAATGAAGGAAAACATAAACAATTGACATTACATCAAATTAAAAAGCTTCTGTACAGTAAAAAAGACAATAGCCAAAACAAAAAGAAACAACGAAATGGGCAAAAAAGTTTTGCACTCCATACAATTAATAAAGATATGATCACAAAGATCCACAAAGAACTCACAAAACTTAGCAAAAATAAAGCCAAAAAGTCAAAAAGAAAAAGGCAGAAACCAAATGGTTTCACTAATATATGGGATATAGTGAAAAAATAAACCAAAGCCTTTGAGGAAAAGTCAAACAAGCCAAGTACCAAACTGAAGCACACAACTTTGAGCAGGAGGAAAAGGTGGGATGGAGGGGAGTGTGGGGGGGAGTAAATCCCTGGGATTACAATGTTGTGAAATTTATATATCAATAAAAAATAAAAAAAAATTGGCAAAGAGCTGAAAACAAACTTCTCAAAAGAAGAAATACAAATGGCAATAGTGTATAAAAAATTGTGCAACATCACTAATAATCAGGGAAATGCAAATCAAAGCCACCTGATATAATTTTATGGCCCATATGAAAAATACAAAAACAAAAGAAAAGCAAAAAAACAAAACAAACAAACAAAACAAAACAAAACAGGCAATAACAAATTCTGGCATGGATGTGGAAAGGGACACTTTTACACTTTTGGTGGGAATGCAAACTGGTGCAGCTGTTATGTAAAGCTGTGTGGAACATCCTAAAACTACTGAAGATGGAACTACCATTTGATACAGCAATCCCACTTCTGGGAATATACCCAAAGGATACAAAAGCACTAATTCAAAAGGATACCTGTACTCGGATGCTTATTGCAGCACTATTTACAGTAGCCAGGACATGGAAGCAATCCAAATGCACCAAAAATGGATGAATGGTTCAGAAAATTGTGGTATATGTACAGAATGGAATATTATTCATAAAAAAAGATAAATGCATGTCAGTTGCAAAAACATAAATGAAGCTAGAAGGAATCATGTTAGTGGAAATAGCCAAAAAGAAATAGAGAAAAACAGACTGTCTCTTTTATATGAGGGATATAGGGAAAACAAACAAATGGACAAGAAAAAATTAAAACTAATTGTCAGCAGAACTGAAACAGAACAAGAAACAGGGCAGGGGGTATTAAAGGGGAGGGGTGGGCACAAGAGATCAAGACAATGGTTAGTGAACCATGGTTAGTGACAAGATGGAGCAAGAACCTCAGGGTAGATAACCATGTAAATTATATCTATACATTAAGATAAATTAATTAAAAAATAAAATGAAGACAGTACTACCTAAATTATAAATGTGAGAACAATTTACATGCAAGGTTATTATTCAATTATAAATTAATAATAAATCCATGATAAGTATGGAATGGAATGCTAATCTTTAACCATAATGTTATCTCTTAGAAATGTATGAAAGTAAAGATAATATATCATGTTTTTAATAATTATAAATTTAAAATAATTTTAATGATTCCATAAGCTCATTTTTGAGATAATTTTACATTTACCAAAAGGAAGAAAATTTAAGTGTACATCATGATGAATTTTATATTTTTATATCTACATGCTCCTATCACTTTTATATAAAATATATATTTATGGCTCCACAAATTCTTTTGTTCTCCATTCCAATCAGTAATCACCACAAAGTTCAAATTTCTAGTCCCAATCACTATACTTATGTTTCTCTTGTCTATTGCTGGACTTGATATATTTGGAGTCAGAGAGTTTTTTTTCTGGCTTATTTTACTCATTATGTTTTTGAAATTTATCCAAGTTGTTGTATCTACCAGTTCTTCATTTATAATTATTGTGTATTAGTACTTTAAAAGTCAGTTTTATATTTTTTAATTGAATCATCTAGACATACATCAAGTCATTACAAGAATTTCAAAGTTATTTTGTGGAGCAATAATAAATTATTACAGTCATTTAGTAAACAGAATCCTGGCCAGTTGAACTATACATTGATTTTTCATGGGGGAATTCTCCAACCCAATATTTTTTTTTTCTTTTTTTTGTCTCACTTTTACTTGACAGTTATTATGCCCCAAATTTTACCTATTAAAAAAAAAACTGCTATAGATATTATTGTCTTTCTGGTGTATAGATATATCCATTCATTTTTCATTGGTATATATATATATATATATATATATATATATATATATATATATATATATCTAGAAATTGAATTCCTGGATCATTGGGTGTGTGTGATCTAAAGGAAATTACAAAATTCCTCAAACCCTGCTTTTATAATTTTTCACTCTCACCACAAAAATATGAGTTCCTCTTTTCTTTTACCATCTTCCTCATTTGGTACACTCATTTTAACTTAGCAATTCTCTTTCAAAGGGAGCAACTTTTCTTGAAGTTTTAATTTTTAATATCCTTATGATTGGCTTTATTCAGCATATTTTCCTGTCAACTTTAGAATTTAACTATTTCCTGTTCTGAATTTATTGCTTAGTCCATTTGTCAGATTTTTGTGTGCAGTTATATGTAGGATATTTTTATTCTGGATAGAAATATTTTGTTTATATATATATTATATATATATATATAATTGGACATGTACCTCTTTCTCTAACAGGCCCTTTAGACTGTTTTATTGTGATAACCAGATATACCTTAAAATCCATCTGAACAAAATTATAGTTGCAAAATTATAACTATAACTATAACACTATAACAAAATTATAGTGTTGTTAAATATAGGAGAAATGTCACAAAGCTTATGTTCATTATTTGTTCGTTTTACACAGCTTATGTAGTTACTGAACAGCAAATCCTTGTCATTAACTCATTCCACCAACTCCTGGAGGCACCATTCATTCTCTGTATTTCTATGAAATTGACTATTTTAGATATCTCATGTAGGTGCACTCATGTATTATTTGTCTGTTGTGACTGGTTTATTTCACCTACAATAATGTTCTCCAAGTGCATCATATTGCAAATCATTCACTATGAATTAATTTCAACACTAGTTATAAAAGTGTAGTTAAAGAAACTACCTAAAAGTGTAGTTAAAGAAACTACCTAAACATCCATTGATAGATGAGTGGATTATGAAGATGTAGTGATGATTTTGCTCAAACATGGAATACAGAAAAATGAAGCACAACATCATACAACACCAAAATAAAATAAAACCTAGAAATCTGGCATTATTAGTGAGATGGGAGGGAATGGTAGAGAGGAAAAGAATAAGGCACAATAGAGGATTTCAGGTGCTTTGGTGGTTTATGTGATGTGTTAACAAGCACTTGTTAAGGCGGGCACCTATATTTCTGAGTTATAAAGCAATGGTATCTTGATAAAAAATCATTACAATTTTTAAATCCAATGCATTGGGAAAAATAAAGCATTGACACTTGTGTCCCGTCCCTAGTGGGGTTGGGGGGGGGGGATCTGCCATAAATTTTAACTGTAAGGTTATTAGAAATAGTAGTTGAAATAAATGTATCTCAAACCTCATACACTCATTTCATCACTATCTGAATTTCATCACTATCTGAAAGACACAGAATGTAAATATGAAATCCTAGATTTCATAGCCTACTCCACACTTGGGCTATATGGCAAAACCCATGGAGACCACTTGTTAGGTATGCAGTTCATTGTTGAACAAAATCTTAAATTACACATGACTGTTAAGTTACAAATGACTGTACTAGGTACATAATAAACATCAGTGAAGTCTAAACTCTACTTTGAGTCAAAAAAATAATGCATTATCTATGAAGTGCATAACTGTCTCCTGCATAAGTCTCTATATTACTTAGTACTACAATTCATGTCTAGACCAAATTTTTTAAAATTAATTTTTAAAAATATGTGGTAGATATAGACATTGTAATGCTAGGCAACTATGATAAAATAAGACATTTTGTTATTTGTGACATTGATGAAATTGGAAAGGATTGTGCTAAACAAAGAGGAGAAAGACAACTTCCAGATGATTTTACTCATATATTGAATATAGAGATATAAAAAACAAGGAACAGACAAAACCAAATTAAAACAAGACATAAGGAGACCGGGCACGGTGGCTCGTGCCTGGAAGCTTCAGCTTAAGTGGCCGGGGCTAGGGATCGCAGTTCGAGTCCCGCCTGTGGCCCATAGTGAGACCTAGTTCCAAAAAAAATAGCTGGGTGTGGTGGCGCGCACCTGTAATCCCAGATACCTGGGAAGCTGAGGCTGGGGATTGCTTGAGTCTGCGGTACCCCGGGCAACGACAGCCTGCGGTTCCACGGGCAAAAACAGCGAGACCTAGTCTAAAAAACAAAAACAAAACTAAACAAAAACAAACAAACAAACAAACAAACAAAAAAAAAAAAAAAAAAAAAAAAAAAAAAAAAAAAAAAAAAAAAAAAAAAAAAAAAAAAAAAAAAAAAAAAACAAAAAAAACAAGGCATAAGGTTGACCTCTGAATGTAGAATTGTGGCTACCTGCACGGACATAGGGTAATGTCACTGAAGGCATAAAAGGACTCGATGAGTTATGATTAGGGTTTTTGGAGCATGGACATGGTATGGAAGTATGCATCTGAGGATGTTTTAATCTGTAGTGCTGAGCACAGAGAATGTTTTAAGCCTATGTTGTTTCAATTAAAAAAATAGAATTTTAAAACAAGTTTTTTTTTTTGTTATTGTTGCTTTTTTTAAAGCATCAATCAGGCAATTGAATTTTAAAAGTTCTATGGGTGAGCCTGAGAAAATGGACATTTTGATGTAGAGTTTAATGCTATTTTCTCCTTAACTGTTTCCAGGAATTGTTCTTTTTCTTGGAAAAAATATTAAAATCAGTTTCAGTTCTTCTTGTTTGCCCACCAGACCAATGCGTACTTGAGTTTTATCCACATCTATCATTTCCTGTATGATGAATATATATTTGTCTATAGTTTTTATACAGACCCAGAGATTTAATGCTTATTACTTTATCAGAATTCATGCCAAGATGGGTAATTCATGCTATGAAAAAAAAACACAGTATATTAATTTTAGTGTCTCAACAACTATTGTGAAACTATTATAACTGATTTACATAGGGGAAATATCTAGGCAATTAAATTTTTCCTACTTTATTTTCTTGGAAGAGTAATGGTCAAATAAATAACTTGCAAGGCCATTTTATATTACATAGCATTTCTTCGACATAAACACCGAATTTTATGTACTTGATTTAAAAACACAGTTTGCTATGCAAGTAAATGCATTAAAGTAGACATTTTAGCATTGACCTTGACACTTTAAATGTGTTAGACTTGAAAGTAAATGTGCTCTATATTCATTTGCAATAAATTATAATTTAAATTTACATCAGATCTTCTTTGAATAAAAATATTTTAGCATTGTATAATAGAGAATCCTGCATTGCTACTCTTAAATAAGTTATTGTCCCCATATCTAGATAATATTATTAAGAAGTTGATACAGACTCAACTTCTACGAAGAAACTATGTAAAAATACCTCACATGATTCTTAGATAAAATTTACAGATCAATTTCTTTCACTAAATGACCTTTAGATGACTTTAGTCTTTATGACTATACAGATATTTATTTCATTTTAGTGCTGAGTAATATTCCAAATTCATTGTGTTTGGAATCTTATTTATTTACTACCTATTATTGAACAACTTGCTTGCTTTACATGTTCACACTTATATATAAATAAACCTTCCATAGTTACTTGTGTCCAGTTTTATGCTGGGAAAAATTTTAACTATTGTAAGAAACTGCCAAATTATCCTCCAATATAGTTACACTATTTTGCATTTCCACTAATAAATGAGAGTTCCTACTGCTGCATATTCTCATTAGCACTTGATGCTGTCCTTTTTCCAGATCTTTCTTAATTTAATAAGTGCGTAGCAGCAACACATTGTTGTAAATTGCCTTTTCTAGAAGACATATATTGTGCAGCACCCATTCTTGTTTATTTAAAATCTGTATATCTTTGTAGTTCAATGTCTGTTAATTTTTTTTTTGATCTACTATTAAGAGTTGTTGGTTTCTTACTGATCTGTTTAATGCCTTATGTATATTTTGGACATGCATCCTTTATCAAGTATCTTTGTACATAGTTCTCCTATTCTGCAACTTATCTTCTCATGCTTTTGTCATTGTCTTACAAAGAGCAGATATTTTTGATTTGAATGAAGACAAACTTATCAATTATTTCTTTCATGGATTGTGCATTATTGAAATTTCAAAATGTATAACGCAGTGTTAAGCATGGGGAAAAGAGCATACTTATGGTTGAGGTGTTTGACTTTTTTCCTTTAAGAAATATCTGTCCATGCTGACAGACATAAGAAGAGAATATGATGAATATAAGCCAGCATTTTTACTGCTAGGTGTCTATCTGAAGAATACAAAACCGTAACTATAAAGAACATTTGCACTCCCATGTTTATTGCAGCCCTACTTATGATAGCAAAACTATGGAAAACAAACTGAGTATCCCAAAATGGGTGAATGGGTCGAGAAAATGTGGTATATATATTCAATGAAATACTTCTCTGCAAAAAAACAAAACAAAAAAACTCATGGCATTTGAAGTAAGATGGATAGAGATGGAAGGTATTATGCCAAATAAATAAGCCAGAATAAGAACAATAAACACCAAATGGTTTCACTTATATGTGGAATGTAGAAACAAACAAACAAACAAACAAACAATTGTATGGTTAGACAAAGACAAACTTTAAACCAAAAGCTGACCATGGAACTAATGCATCCAGAGGGGATGTTAGGGGAAAGAGTAGAGGTGATAACAGGGAGAGAGCACTAATTGCAGGACTATTTATGCTTTGATGATGGGTGTGCTAAGGTAACTACTCCTGGACTGGGAAATCCTGGACTACCAAAAACACTAGCAACTGTGTATACTAGTGGCACATGAGTAGAAAAAGAATAGAATTAATGAAACATTCATTAGCCTAAATCTACACAGCTCTGACAAATGCATTTCTGTTACTGAAGGTGTGAAAATATTTTGCATGGACTATACATCTGTTTTCTCTTTGTAACTTTTTATCTAAAGGCTGTCAAACACAGCATGGGGCTGGTAAGGCCACTGTAGGTATTTCACTAGATTCAACACTTGCTGTTTGGAGCATGGCAATAACAGTTGTTACAAGTGAATATAATAAGTCATCAACAGAGTACATCAGATGGCCCAAAGGTGGCCTTTTGTGCACTCAGTTGTGGTTGACAACTGCTGTGAAATGAAGAATGAGGGAAAAGGTAGTTTTCAGCAGATTTTATTAATGGTTTTCATTTATCTCTAAAAGTAGAAAGGAAGACCACAGATCATGTGGTTTCAAACGAATATTATTGAGCAAACACAGTCAAGGGACACAAAGAGGCAGTGAACTGAAAGGGTCAGAAAAAATCACGAGTCAAACAATGTCTTGTTTTCCTCATTCCCTGTCACTTAGCATCCTGCCAAGAACATGAATGATTTGCTTTGCTTGAAGTATCTTACTTTTGGTCTATCTATAATTCATATTTTTTTAGCTTGGCAAGAGAATATTCAATAAGATTACATTGATAATAGTAGCATTTTTTATTTAATATGTGAATAAAAATGTTGATTACACTGGAATTAATAGTTGTAATATAAATCTTGAGAATAAGCAGGCTTAATATTTTAAGGTAATAGTATGTTTTATTTTACCAAACCTAAATCACAAGCATAAAAAAAGTTTCTTTTCATTTCTTTTTTTGTATTACCGAGGAATTTACTCCTACTCTTATAAGGTAAAAGTAAGGTAAATATGTATAAATGAAAGTTTTAATTGCTAGTTGTGGATCAGTGGTGGTGTTATACACTTATACAGGTTCAGAACAACAGTCATCTAGGGTGAAATAGAACATTGAGAGAAAAAAAATTACAATGAGAACTAGGGTCTACAAAAGAAGGAAAATATATTATGCATAGATTTATATTTTTATCAAAAGATTTGTTTACATTTCTTTTTTTTTTCCCTTCCCTTTTGGGTGTTCTTCCTCCTTTCCATCCCCCCTTCTCTTTCCCCCTGGTCCTAGGCATATATCTTTTAAATGCTTCTAACAATTTTGTGAGATAGATGCTTTTAATATCATTATTTTACAAAACAGGAAAGCTTAAGGAAGTTAAGCAATTTGTTTGGATTAATATGGACTATAAAGCCAGTTAGATGAATCTTTAGAACAGACGCCGTTAACACCACACTGAATTATGTTGTGAATGAAGCTGTCAGATGACAATTTTTTATGAGAAAAGGAATCTACAAAACAATATTTTATCTCACAACTTCAGTAGCTTACATCATTCATCTGTCAAATACTAAAGGAGTTGCTTGAAATGAAAAAAATATATATCTAAAAAGCCTGGACAAGAAAGGTACATCAGGCCAAGTCTGAGATTACATGTTTCAATAAGCATATTTACAATGGATAATAAGAAAGGTAACTAGCATGTAACCTCAGAGAAATGATGTAAAAGCACTAATGACCTTGCAATTGTGCAGGGAATGATAGGAAAGACATCCAGTTTATTCTGACAATTGTTACTTATAAATGGAACTGAAGACATAAGAAATAATTAACATAACTTTAAAATATTCTTATAATGTTCAGAAGAGAGTAGAACATGGCACAAAATGAATTTATAAAACAATGTGAACAGAAATGGAACATACCTATAAAAACATGAATAGTATATTAACAAAGATTGTATTGTGTTTATTTACTTTTCAGTTCTCAGATAAAAATATATGAATAATGAGATACTCCAGAAACATAAAAGTTATTTTCATGTTACAATAGTTGTTGTAAATTAATAACCCTCATAATTAACAGCCCCTTTATACTACATTATTATTCTACCATTCTAAAAATGTAAATTCTGTTAAATGAAGAAGATCTATCAAGATGATGAAGTAGAACCAAACATTTAAATAAAGCAAATTAAGACAAGTCTGAGGCCTTTGAGGGACAGGAATTTGATATTTCAACATACAAAGGTCAGAAAATTGTCAAGTTTTTTCAATATTATTTTAAGAAATGGAACAAGGATTTGCTATAATATATGGAATAGTATCTCTAAAAATATAAAACAATTTCTAAGAAAAATATTACTAATGTGG
The DNA here is from genome assembly GCA_004024945.1 of Uropsilus gracilis. Classification (NCBI taxonomy): domain Eukaryota; kingdom Metazoa; phylum Chordata; class Mammalia; order Eulipotyphla; family Talpidae; genus Uropsilus; species Uropsilus gracilis. The sequence goes on along the minus strand of PVHY01002659.1, from coordinate 62,277 downwards.
AAACATTTGTTAAAGAAATTAATAATTCCATCTATAATTTTTTTCAAGTATTAGCAGTTACTAGTTTTTGATACAGAAAATCACATTTAGAAAAATTGTATGCATAAAATCAAAGTACCAAATAGAAAACCGGGTTTGTATAAACCAGTGTCCTTTTTTTGGTATTTTAATCAAACAAAAATAAAAATATTTGAGCTTGACTAAAACAATTGCTATATTTTAAAATAACCAATTTAATTATAAAGTCAGAACTGTGATATACAAATAATAAATGTCATCTATGAATTCTCTCTGGCAAAACTCTTTAAAAGCTGAAATAGAAATGAAAACATTCTCAGATAAACAAAAGCTTAGTAGATTAGATTCGTAACTAGTATATTTGAACTACTTAACTACGAGAAATTTCAAAGGGCATCATTAGATTGGAATAAAAAAGATATCAAAACAGTATCTGGAAGGCAGAGGAAGCAATAGTGAATTCCAGGAAAGGTAATTTCAGGGTTAATCATAGAATTCAGCATTATTATATATTTGATGTGTAACTACACCTTTATTTCTTATATGATTGAAAATAAAATTTCTAAAATATTTAGAAATTTATGATATTTTACACAGAATGTACATAGATAACTTTTGAAGCAACATAAAGTGAGAGTTTCTGCTTAAAATAGTTTGGTGCTACTAATTAAAACTAGATGATTATTCAGTTTTAAACTAATGTTATCTAGCTTAAAAAAGATACAGGAGATAAAACTAGAAAGCTATAAATAATGATGCTAAATATAATTCCATGGTAATACAAAAACTATATTTTAAAAATACACACACACAAAGAATGAAAGTATTCAAAAGATTTCTACACAAAATTTGAACTTAGCTAAAAAAACAATAAGGGAAGAAATCACAGAGAATATATATGTAATGACATATTAAACAAATAGCAAAATGACACAAGGAAATCCTCCTTATCAAACATTTATATACATGTAACTAAATTTAACAATCTAAATTAGAATTAAGTCAAAGTGTTACAAGAGACAAAGAATGAAAGACAAAGAATGAAAATAATGCATGTTAAAAGTTAAAAGATACTCGATTGTCACAAATTCTGTGAAATAGATATGTGATTGTGACAATTTTTAATACAGTTACATCATTGATTTGTACCATTCAAATATTAAATATATAAATATATCATATTTTGTGATAATAGAAAGTTAAAACGGTAAAATATAGGCAGGAAATACATTTGACTTATTTGAATTAATTTGCTGGGCCTTTGTTAATAGCAACATAACTAATATGTCAGTGAAAACAATTCATTTGGAAAGTTTCCTAAAGCACAAAGAGATATTTTCCTTTATCAATAATTTCTGATTCACGCTTAATTCTAGGATGAGATTAAAAATTTTTTTAAACAAACTTTCATATGACACTGATGCCATTGGTCTGCGAAGTACTTAAACAACTGTTGGGTTACACATTGTTCCTTTGTCTTTTCGGTGTAAATGATTATTTTCTACAAGGAAACAGATTAATCAATGATCATATGATATCCTTGTTTGGTCCAGTCAGTGAAAAAGTAGTCAAATGGTTTACATGATTATCATCTGACAATAGACATTAATAAGTAGAGTTTAAAAAAATGAGCTTAAATGTCAGATGACCTAGATTGGACTAAATTCCTTTTTTTCATCACCTATCTACTCTGTAAAATTAGAACAATTAATAGAACTTCTTGAGACTTTCAGATGATTCAGAAAATTGTGAAACACTGTCGTTAAAGCTTCTAGCAGTTAAACTTCTGGCATATGAGAAGTCTTAATAAATGTTTGCAAATGTAAAAAGAAGTTGAAGGAATAACACTTATGAGACATTAATCTGGATAATGTCTCATACGGAAAATGTCAATAGGATAATGTCAATGGGAAAATTTTAGAATCTTTAAAGTATTTTCATAACTATATTTAAATATTGTCACATAGATCTTCAGATCTGAACATTGAAAAAGGGTAATAATCTGTTAATTTGGAAAAGTAGAAAATGTATAAATTGGTACATAATTATTAGTGACACAATTTCCAAAGGAGAAGCTCCTCAATATGGAATCGTGAACTGAAATGGGTAACACCTTTGAGTTTATGAATTATTCACATTCACATTTTCAAAATGGAATTCAGTAAAAATTGTGTTAAAAGAAATCAAGGACTTAGTTATAAACATGTTCTCATTTTTTTTAAAGCTGGAAACACACCGCATAAATATTCACAGCATTGTCTATAGCAAGAATTCTGACTATGCATTAGTTGCCCTGATTTCTTCTAGAGAATATACTTTTCTACTTTTGCAGATGTTTTCACACTCATTCTATTATAATTTGATGAAAAAGACTCAAAATCTATGCAAATAGCTAAGCAAAAATTTCCAAGCTTTTCAGGAATTTAATAAGCTGAAAATTTACATAAGCAACTAGTTGAAGTGTTGTCTGGTGACTGGGAATCAGTTTCTGCCAAGATTACTAGTTAATAAATATTTTTTTTGGAATGTTGCTTCCATCTGATGGGTGTGTCTGAGTTTGTTACAGTTCCAGTAAACTTCTCTAAAACTGAAAAGAGGGACTTGTAGTTTCTTCTTCTCCTCACAGGATTATGAGATTTGATGTTTGATGATGTATTAAGGAAACTCACAGGCTTGACTGCTTCAACTTTCATTGTTACCATCAAATGGCAGAAATCTCATCTCAACAGTTTTTCCACAATTGACAATTCTCCTTTCTAGAGATTCAAATGTGGAAAATGTATTATAAATGTCTAAAAATTATACAGTTTTTATCCAATGTATAGTAATACAAATTTATAGATGCATTATACATTTGGAAAATGTAGTATAAATACATACAACACATTTATCAATTTATTTATTCCAGAATTGCTTTTAGTTATAAAGCAACTAGTGTGTCCTTTTCAATGTACACATACATGAAATGAAGTATTTTTATTAAAGGAAAATTAAGGTTTTGGTTGGAAAGAGAAAAAGAAAAATTGAACAGTACTGATTTTAGCAATAGAAACGTTGAAAATACAAGGGATGAAAAAAGTTATCTATTCATGTTTTGTATGAAGAAGAAGAAGAAAACTAGCTGAGAAATAGGTGAACCCAACCAAAGAGGTCTACTGAATTGTAGTTGTGAGAGGTGATTAGGCAACATATACTATGTTTTACCCTAAAAATTTTACTGGGTATATCCTGAATTTACTAAAACACTCAAATTCATTTGTCAACACTGAAAACTTTACTCATACCATATAATGTAAATTTTACTCAGATTTTTCTTTTTCAAATTGAACTTCTGTCTGTTCATATAAAAAAAAAAAATGCTTTCTTGGTTCTTGCGGTTACAGTTTTCAAGTTCTTTTTCTGCTTTTGGACTGCTCCCTTAGATGCTGTTTGAGATTATATTTTAGTGTGAACTTTCTTTACAATACTTTTGGAATTCAAATCTCAGCAGAGACTTTCTTGCACTTTGACAATTAAATAAGATTAAGAAGAGTTACTTTTTAGATATCTATGGGGAACTATATAGTATCTTTAAAATGTCCACAATTTGGTACTTTCTATTTTGTCCCAAAATAAATCTAAAGTGTATAAATTGGATTTCTTTGTCTCATTTAATAATATTTTATACATGTACCTACTCACAAGTATTAAAAGAAAGAAAAAGTAAGATTTACCACAGAAACTTTAATTGAACTGACTTTACTAAATTGGGAAAGGGGAATGACTAAGGGAATTAGTCTTGCCTCAGTAGAATAACTTAAAATTAAATGTCAGCCATCCTTTTTATGAAAGTTTTCCTGTTATACACCTACTATACAATTTTACACTTTCATGAGTTTCTCTTTGAAAATTTCTTAGTCTAGATTACTGACAATGATTGATTATTCTCTCATTTGGCTTGCAATTTTCACACATCCAATTCCTTTCATTTTAAATCCTCTAAAAATTTCTGTAAAATATATTAACAAAAGTTCAAATTTATAGAAAATTTGACAGACTAATCAAATTTCAATAATTTTGCCACGTTCTCTCTCACATCTGTGTGTACATATATACATATAAGATATGCATATATGCATTTATAACTATAGACATATATAAACTATATGCAACATATATAATTATGTATATGATGTATATATAGATTTTTAAAATATTTTAATAGTACATCGGATTTTTAAATCGTTTAATAATACATTGGAGAGCACATGTCCATTTACTCAGTTTCTGGATGTATTTCCTAATCTCAAGTATAATTTCTTATATAATCACAAAATTATAGATATTGAACACTAAAATTTACCATTACCTAATATTAAGCTTTGATTTAAATATCATCAATTATCCCTATAAATTCATCACTGCTATTGTTGTTTTCTTAAGGATGCCATTTCTAGTCACATGCTAAATAAATTCAATTTTTCTCCTTTAATCCCAAATATATTTTCAGAGTTTCTTGATTTTCTTGATCTTGACATTTTTAGGAGTATAAGCTAGTAATTTTGCAAGATTTTTCTCAATTTATTTTTTTTAATGTTTCCTCATGAAATGAGAATTTGGTACTTGTGAACCGATTTACCTGCAGAAGAAAAGCAAAAAGGGGATATTCGATTCCCAGTGACCACATGGAGAGGCAAATGCCAGGTGGTTCTGAGCAATTTAACTCTAGATTATACTGTGAAATTTAATTTTATCTTATTTTGTCTCAAGAGTTCAAGGCATTTATTCAAATTTCATCATGCTGCTTGGGTGATCATTCAAAATTGCAGATGTATTTGTGTGATTATCAATTATCTATATAAGAATGAAAACATGGGCTTATTTCTAAATTCTAAGTAACTGAGTGTTGACCTAGGGACACTAATCAAATACTGAATGTGTAAATATATAACTCTCTATATTAATATAGTTTTTTGTTTGTCGTATTTTGATTGGATATTGTGGTTCTAGATATCAGTTTTCTATCTTGAGGAGTCAGTGAAGGCCATATACCAAAGTACTTCTCTTTTCATACTCTAGGTCTTTCAGGTGTCTAATCTAGCTACCTGGGAGCCAGGCATTAGACAATTAGGGCAAGCTTCTAGGTCCCAAACCAAACAAAATTATTTAAGTAATTAATTAAATTCATGAGAAGTGTACAAAGCCTGGTAAATGACATACTGTGTACCTGTCATGACACTTTTCCTAAAATTCCAGCTGATCCTTGATGTCTTTTAAAATGTATTTATCAAGCAATTTACACTTTTTTAAAAAGTTGCCATATTATGTTCATTTCCAAATCTAGAATTTTACATCAATTTTACATGCTTTTCATTCAGTCTTTTAAAATAATTAGGAAGTTTGTGATACTTATCTGGTTCAAATGAATCATTATGAGAATCAACATTTGAACTATAAAATAAGTCAGTATTGGACACTAAAATCACCAAGTGTTTATGAAAACCTTTATCTATTAGATAAATCATGCATAACAGTGGTTAAAAGCATGGTCTAAGAATATGCTTAATCATTAATTGACTCTATTGCTTACTTATGTCCCATGTGATCTTGTGCATTTTACTGTTTACATGCCAGTTTACTCATATGTAAAATGGAAATTTTAATGTGTCTTATTTTAAATATGTATTCTAAAGATTATATAATCCTCCAATATTTATTATATATTTGTTATTCCTATAATAAATTTAACTGACATTTATGAACAATCAATGAATTTGAAGTATTACTATAGAAAATTGTCAATATAAGAAAATTCAAAGAACAGTAAACATGTAGCTCTTTTATATACTCTCAAGTAATTAATAAAAACAGACAAATCAAAAACATAAGATGCTTTAGTGGTAGGTGTGATAGTTTAATGCATACCTGAAGCAGTTATAGCCCTAAATCATACATACTGTTGCAAACTAGCATTACATCACTAAAAAGAATATGCAATTATAAAATATGTCATTTATGAAATATCAGATATTGTAGTTATCAAGAATGTAAAATGTTTGCTTATAGGTAGTACCACTGAAAGTGAAAAGCAATGATCATTTCCATGCATATTCATGGTAATAACCACTGCTTAGATTCCCACAGTGTAAGATGGCAATAGCTGTCAATGTTTAACATCACATATTATTCCACATAGCAATCCTTTTACTGTAAACTGAATACAGATACAAAAACTTAAAAATTGGTGATACAGAAACACAAATGTAAAAATGCTTTTTTCTCTATGCCATTATGCAAAAATATTTCCTGATTAATTGTACATCAAGAAATTAGGAAGACATTAGAAAGATTGGGATTTTATTAGAGATACCCATTTTTACATTAAGCATAATATGACTATCCTTGTACGTAAAGTTGTACATACACACACACACACACACACACACACATATATATATATGTATATATAAATAATGTTTTCTATGGTAATATTTTCTTGTAGTGATTCACTTTGTCCTAATAATAATAAATAAGTTTTTAAGTTTCTAAAAATGCTATTTGTATTGAGCAAGATTTGTTTTTTTGTTATAAAGTGTTTAGGACATGTTGATACATATAAAAAAAGGCATATGCTCAGGTTGCAGAAAACACATATACTGTCTTCCCAGGTTACAGTTAAACACACAAAACTAACCAACAAAGAACTTAAAATAAATGAGGAACTCAGGGTAATATTGTGTATGGCCTACTGCATATTAAGTCTTATTCACTCTTTTGACAGTTTTGACCATTGTTGATCTCAAAATAAAGACTTGGGTGTTCACACTGTTTTTGGAATAATAGATATTTAGGACAGATAACTGAATGTGTTTGTAACAAATGAACTGCACTTCAACACAGAACTTTCAAAAGTGAGATGCCTTTAAAATATTTTTGAAGGAAAGTAGGAAATAAGATTATGCCAGATAGAAGTCTTGTGAATAACAGTGCTTTTGTTCTGGTAGAGAGAATACATTTGCTTGAGGCTTCTTCGGAAAAAAAAAAAAAAAAAAGCATTTTCTGTAATCCATCATGATTGAATGTTGAGTGTTTTGAGAAGTTGAAGGAGTATAAAATCCACAAGGTGAATTGTCATAAATTTAAGTCCCCTATATTTTATAAATATATAAAAAGAAAGAGGGAGAAAGGACAGAGAGAAGATAGACACAATAATGTGTATGTATGTGTTTGTATGCTTGTATAGGAGTGCCTGTATGTGTGTGTGTGTGTGTGTGTGTGTGCATTTGGAGTCAAACAAAAATCTGAAGCAGAAATTCAAAGTGGACATTTCCCAAGGAAATGAAGTGGAGAGAGAATCTTGTTATTTTAGGAAGAAATGAACCATGTGAGTAGCAGGTGTATATGTTAACAGAATGACTCTGTGTTTTAATTAAGCAGTATTTCCCTACAGAATAATTACATATGTTGTTTACTCAACTATTTTTTAAGGCCATTAACACTTCTGTAATGTACTTTCTTCCCAGGCTACAAGTTTAAAGCGTTAGGAACAGTTGTTTTCATTATGAAAGAAATAGACACTTTATTGCAAATATTTATGCCTTTATAATTAGTAACCCAAGAATTAAAATTCAATCATAGTTTTACTTTCATAGTTTACTTGAAGTTTATAAAATTTGTCATTGCTTCATTGTAAAGAATTGGCATGGATTCAATAATAGGTCAAATATTTTTGATATATCTTTTAGTGAATATTTCTATGCCAATGTAACTTCTACAGTTGTCATTAATTGATGCCTGGAAGAGTAAGAGTGGCATTGTATGTACTGCCAGAAACTTTGTATGCTAGCTCTTGAATTAAATAGTTGTCAACTGAATTAGAAACGTCCACATGAAACACCAAAATGGAAGTAATGAATGGATCTCTTAGGAAATCATTCCAGCATTTTTATATAAACCAAGAAATACATACATTTTAAAGATTCATAAAAATTAAATTCAATTTTCTTACCTGAATTATCTCAATTTCACAGAATTTTGAGACAAGAGTCAGTATAGTTGTATTGCTTGTCAGTGAAAATTAGCTGATCGGGTTCTTTGAGAGAAGTCTCTAAAATAAATAAAAGAAGAGGTTTTTATTATCTTTCAGAATGTTGAACATGAATCCTAAGGACTTTATATTTTAAGGAGTTATCTTGTTTATTTATGCAATAATAGTAAAAAAACAAGGTAGTTAAAAGATACTCATTACAAAATTATTAAGACGATAAAGTGCTTAATTGGATTTAATTAGTGGATTTTGACATACAGAATCAAAAATTTCAGTATCAAACTTCAGTGTAATTCTTTGAAGAAAAAGAATGGAGATAAAGACTCTGAACAAGAAATCCTAACTAAAAACAAAACAAGGCAAACAAAAACAGGAATAATGGTGGTATAACATGTCCAAACCAAACTATTAGAATGCTATTATAATAAAAAAAAAGTGTGGCACTGGAACAAAAAACAGACACAGACCAATGTACTAAATTTAGAAAGCCCCCCCCCCAAAAAAAAAGCAAAACAAATACACCTAAAGTCAGGAGGTAGGCTATGCTTTCTCTGAGAGCAAGAAAAATATGAACAACTGAGATTTCAGCAAGTCAAAAAGCTTCTGTACAGAGGAGACTATCACCAATACAAAAAGGCAACAAACTGAATGGGAGAAAATATTTGAAAAGGGATTGAAATCCAAAATCTACAACAAACTCATACGATTCAACCAAAAGAAAACCTATAACCAATAAAAAAGTAGACAGTAGTGTTAAATAGTTGCTTCTCCAAAGATGCATACATGGCCAACAAGCATGAGAACAAATGCTCGTCATCACTTATCATCAAGGCAATGAAAAATAAAACCATAATGACTTACAAGTTCACACTTACGAGAATGAATTTTTAATATCAAAAGACCAGAAACAAGTGTTGATGAGGATATGGAGGGAAAAAAAAAAACAAAGTTCATACACTGTAGATGGGATTTTAGACTACCTAGTCACTGTAGAAAACTGTAGGGGATTTCTCAAAATATTAAAAACACATCTATCTACCATGTGACCCAGCAATTCCTTTCCTACTTGTTTAACTGAATTATGTAAAAACACTAATTCAAAGGGATTTATTTCTATGTTCACTGCAGCTGTTTACAATAGCCACTTTATGAAAATAACCTCAGTGCTGAAGAGTAGATGACTAGATTATGAAAATGTAATACATATACACATAATATATTACTCAGGTTTTTAAAAAAATTGCCATTGTGGCAACATGAATGGAACTGGAGGGGATTAAGGTAAGAAAAATAAATCAGAAAAAGAAAAAGAAAGTACCACAGGGTGTAACTTATATGCAGAATAGAGAAAGAAAACAAAGGACCAGACAAAACCAAAACAGTAACGAACCCTAGCAATCTGATGGTAGAACTCAGGCTGCTAGAGAGTGAGGAAGAGGTGAGAGAAAAAGGAAGAGGTGCTAAGGACTACGGAGGAGATCATTCAGTGCCTTGATATTGGGTGCAGTGTGGTAACTTACACCTGAGGAGTGGGATCCTATAACTCCAAATCATTTATAATATTGTAAACCATTACCTAAAATAAATATATAAATAAATAAACAAATAAATAAATACATAAATAAATAAGCAAACAAATAAACAAACAAACAAATAAATAAATACATAAATGAATGTAAAAGATTAAAAAGATAGGTCTTCTTTCTCTTTTTATTTGTACTTAGTAGTCTTATCAATTTTTGACAAAATTAGTCACAGATACCATTAGAAATAAATCCCAGGAAGCAAGCATTTTTGACAAAAATAATTCAGCTCATGGGTGATATAGTGGTGGGAGAACTTTGGGCTCTATGCCAATGTAAGAAAAAATATAAACAGCAACGACAAAAAATTTTAGTAAACTCATGCCAGTTTACCTGGAATGCACTAAATTTGAATGACTGTGAGTAGAAATATGATTACCTTAATTGCAGTTTCTTCTTCTAGAATGTTGGGTCCCTGAGGCTGTTAATAGCAAAAATTCAAAGGCCGCAACTTCACATAATGCAAATGAATAGTGATTCAAAATGCATTTTAAATGTATGTCAACTGTTGCAATGAGTACTGTACATTGTTCTACACTGAGTTAAAGTGAATTAAAATATAAATAATAAAAATATTATCACCATAGAATTGTATATATTGCAATAAAAACAGTTGAGTGTTTTCATTAAATAACATCTAATGGTTAAGAGTAACACCATCCTTATGATAAAATTAAAAAAAAAATCTTAGAAATTTAAATTTTGAAAAAATAATTTAAACATTATTGTTATTTATTGAATCAAATCTGTAAAGTTGAATATTTTGATGACTTTCAGCTGTTCTCATCTTAAAGTTTCCTGGAAAGAATGACAGGGAATTTAGATTAAAAACATTTTTTTCAGTTAGATATAATTAAAAAAATTACCACCAATTTTAAGGAATATTTTGTCTTACAATGTCTATGTTTCTATGTTTCTAATTATGATCTTCATAAAACAGGGCTTGAAATGGTGGACAAAGTGGAGCAAAAATAAGATTACATGCAAGCAATGTCTTAATCATTGACACATTTTTTTTATTCTCACCTTTGAATGAATGAAATAATGATGAGTTTGAACATCACTGTAAAATTTACTAGATTCAAATTCTCTGCAGTATTTTGAAGCTGAAGGGGATACATTTTGATTAAGGTATTTGATAAAAAGACATGCGGTTTTGTCATCTAAATGTGGTACAAATTGTGTGACTGAAAACATTGGTACATATACTCCCTCAATGTTTTATGTTTTTTGAAGCTAGGATTATGAATTCATGATTCTAGCAGGACCATGGTTATGTAAGTACCTTGTGTGTGATACCAACTGTAGTACCCAGATAGGTCAATCTGGGTAGGTTCTTTTTGATTCCAACAGTTACACAGACATACCAGGCAGGCCAGACCAGGATAGACCCAGGGCAAGTGAAATTGGGTCAAAAGGAGCAAAAGTCACCAACCAACAAGCCACAGAAAAAAAGCAGCACTTTCTAAAATGTGGCTTCTGCCTCCCAGGTTCCCTCAGGTTCATACACTATGCATAGCAGTTGCCAGTCAAGTACAGTTCAACAACAGGATTTTATTAACAAGGCAAATTTACCAGGAAAATGAAAAGTCTTTCATGCCACAGTGTCCAGTTATCTTACTCTAGTCACCCTTTTCAGTCTCAAAGGTCCCAAGGACACATGTCCAAGATGATGCCCTTTGGCCCCTCGAAACCTGAGCAGTCCCAGGTACACCCACTCACATATGTGCATACCCACTGGTCATAGGCATGTACAAGCATGGGGAGGACACAGTATCATAGGTTCTGGTCGTAGAGGCTAATGGAGGAGAAATTCTGACTAATTCATTTACCGGACAACCATGCTCCCTCGAAAACCTCTCAGAGTGGTTCCTTTCTTTCCTCTTCAACTTTAAAAGATAGCAGGTGTTCCATGGTTTATGGCTATATAACTCCAATCTCTAGTTCTGTCTTCACATAGCTGTCTTTGCACCTCATCTCTACCTGTTTCTCTTCTCTTAAAAGCATACAAGTCATATTAAACTAAGAGAGAAATCTATTTCTTTATAACTTTATCTTAACTAATTACATCTGTGAAACCCTGATGCCCAAAACAAGGTCACATTCTGAAACACCGAGGTTAGAACTTCATCATATCCTTTTGAAGGGTATAACATTAAACTCTTAACAAAGCCATTATACTCAAATTGGCTCTCTACCTAATATGTATAGACTATGACACCAGGATTTCAGTGTCTGAAAGGAACTTACCCATTTAGCCTCTTTGTTTATAGTCAACCTACATTGAGTTTTGCACATTCCTCAATCTTAAGAGACTTTGGGTGGTAATATACTGATGCTTCAGGGTAAAAAGGAGCACACATTAGAGTTTGAGGAATGTAACTGCTTAGAATTTAAATGACAATACTTATGGACTCTCTATGAGTACAAACCTAACAGATTTTATAATTGTACAGATTTAACAGATTTTATAATTTAGAAACTGAGGTATTAAATCATTTCATATAGTCATTCTTTACTCTAGAAAACAGAAGAATTAAATTAAATAATTACAGAGACAATTTCTAGATGATTCAAAAAGTTAAGCCTATACTGAGTGGGCAGTAAGAGGGATTTCCAGAAAGACAAAGGATAAGGACTGAATCAAATCTAAAATATTGTAGGGCTCTCTACAAGGATTTCTTGATGTCACACTTGAAACATCTTCAGGCAACAAATACTTCTGAATAACAAATATTTCTTGGTATTTCAGGTAACAAATATTGTTGCAGTGATTTTGATGTAATCAGGTATTTAGAAAACAAAAGTTAATTAATAGAACTATTTATAAGCATACAAATAGACTTCATATTTTTAAAGTATATGTTAGCAAATACTTTGCTGTCAAATATACCATTTTCATTTTGATAATTTTTCTTACAAAGAATTTTCAGTTGATTACAATAAGAATCCCAATCGATAGAGCTTTCAGAGTCACATATGGGTTGGTTCTTTTATCAATAAGCTTTGTGAGATTAGTACACCTCAGGATATGGATTCCAATATTCCACTTGATTTTTAGTACCTAGGGATAGCCAAGGGGCCAGAAGGAGCAGTCATTTATCTTTGTGTTCCAAGAAACTTCATAAATCAGACAGTTAGTAGGTATGGTTTAGTTACTGAAAGAATTTAAACCTCAAAGAGTAAATTCAATAAAATACACAGTACAAACATACAAAAATGCATAATAAAAAAATTATAACAGAGATTAAATGAGACCTGAGGCAGTTTACTTGGAACTCATATCCAAGCTGAGTTGAACCACTGGAAATTGTACCTCAGTGGTTGCCCTTTTCATATTGCCTCTAACTCAAGATTTTTCTTTGTTTTTGTAACCAATACAAGAACTCTAACTTACCACAGGATAATTCTTAGGATAGAACTGAATCCCATAATCCTTAGGAGAGCAATAGGTAAAATTAGTCAAGTGAACACTTAGTGAGGTTAATCACAACAGACTAGAGAGAAATCTTATTTCTAAAGTTTGTTTCCTCAAATTATAAGTAGCCCTAAGGAAGTCTGGAGCTCTGGAGCTGATCAAGGAAATCTAGTTCAATTGTGAACCTTGTAGCCATTTCAGGATAAGATGTGTGAGAATCCATTCTTTCTCTCCTAGCACCTCAGAATTTTGGGTTGACTGGAGAACCATTTTGTTACTGAACAAATGGATTCTCTACTCAGTGAATATAGACCAGATTATGGCATTAGGATTTTAGGGTATTGCAATGTAACTAGTACTCATTGCCAATGTAGGGGAAGCATCTTATTCATGACACCAGTTGTAGTTCACAGGCAGACCAATCTTTGTAGGTTATTTATTGGTTCTAGCACTTACACAGACACACCAAGGCAAGACAGGGCCAGGGCCAGTGTCAGGGCCAGGGCCAGGGCCAGAGCCAGGGTCAGGAATCTTCATGTTCTTTCTCTGGCTTCCCTTCCTCTCTCTCTCTCTCCTTCCCTCCTGCCTTCCTTCTCTCTCTCTCTCTCTTTCTCTCTCTCTCTCTCTCCCTCTCTCTCCCTCTCTCTCCCTCTCTCTCTTCTTCCCTCCCCCTCATGTTCTATTGTGCTTTCTCTCCATGCTTATGCTCCTTGCACCTCTTTTTCCACTCTCTTTTAGACCCATGTGTGCACACTTACTCATGTGCACACCCATGGACTGCACAATCATGGGGAAGAAGAACTATCCCAGGTACTGCTTATATGGGTTATTGAAGGAAAAAGCCTGACTAATTCACAGTACAGGTATGAAAGCAGTGTAATCATTTATGCTCAGTTTCAATGCTATAGGCTAAAAGTTAGATGTATACATGGTTAAAATATTATGGCAAATAATATTAGTATTCTAACTTTATGGAAGGGAGAAAAATGAATGTTTTCATCCTGTTAAAAAAAGTTTCATTGACAAAGAACAATTATCTAGAAAGCAAATGTTATAGAGAGCCATTCTTGAATAATATATAAGTGTTTATGCTCATGCTTAGCATTTGTCTGGGTGTTCATATTTGTTTTATGCTTACTAAAACCTTATAACATGATATGGTGTGTTGATGAAAATATCCAATGCTTATGAGTGTTCCTTCACTCATATTTTGAAATTCTCTGTCATGTGATATATGTTCAACATATTTTGTGATAGGATTATAACAAAATTAATATTTCAAACAAAAGTAAAATTGAATAAAATCTTGATCAAAATAAATATTTTGAATATTGTTCAAAAGTATTTGATTCTCATCCTAATCCATAAGATGTACATATTTCTATTTTAAATAATTACTAAAGACTAAGTAAGCCCTTTGCCAAATATTATTCAATATATCTGCTACATCAAGATTCATTTTGGACTACCATTTTTGAATTGTGAATGTATGATTTGAATTAATCAATTCTTCTGAGATCAGGTTATTGAATGGAGGGAGTAGCTAACAGCACTACAGTGAGCTTAAAGAACATGTTGACTTGGATCTGTAATTTAGTTCAAGTAGCTTCAAAACTTAGCTGCACAGCAAGAAACCAATACCCTCTGAAAATCTTCTGGATTTATATGCAACTGAATTTAATTGGAAAAGTCTTGAATTTTGGAGTCAATCTCCCAGAAAATGCCAAATTAAATGGAAAATTGCTCTGGTTTACCTTGGAGATGACTTCACACTTCAGGAAATTGCCTTGAAAAAGCAGTTTCTTCCCATAGTGGTGAAATTTCTGATATGTATTTAATGTGCTATAAGTACCATCACAGTCCCAAATAATAGTATAAAAATATAGTTGTATTGTGTACTTATATGAGAAAAGAGGGAGAAACCATCAGAGCTTGGGGAGACTAAATGCAACAGTATACTTCACAAGCATTAAGTTGTGGAAATATGAATTTTTCCATTTGGGATGATGAGAAATTACCATGTAGTTTTTATTTGTTTTATATTTATAATTTGTTTGAAGCTCCAAACATGTAGCCATGCATAAAAATTAGATAGAAAACCACATTAATGACTTCATTATATAGAGCTTATGGGAGTTGTTTAGAAATACATACATTGAATGACTTGTAGTGAGAAAATATTGTCCCATATTGAGAAAGAATAACCTGACCATTTGTAATCACCTGTTTACTGTTTACAAAAATTTGAAATGCTTACTGGCCCTGTCAACAGAATTTCTTATTTCTCATCTATTCAATGTCCATTGATGATCCATATCATTCTCATTACATGTACAGCCTTACAATAGGTAGATTTATATATTCTACCCAAAGGTTCAACAATAGAGTGGAATTTGCTCAAAAGTACAAGTGATAAGGATATATATTGGCAGTTGAAAAGATTTTATAGACCTACTAAAATTAAGTCTGTTTTTTTGTTATTATGCACTATCAATTCTACAAAATAAAATTAAATATTCCTCTAGTTCAGGGAATATCACTCCTCCCACAAGCATTCTCCACCTCCCATCTACTCAAATCCCTGGGCATCACTTCTTCAAATCTATATATTTGTTACATTTTATTATTTTTGTTATATTTTATTATAATTAGTTGCTCTCTCACTATATATACATATATATGAAATATAGAGGTAGTTCAAGAAATGTTGATAACATTTTTATTAATAAAGTAATCAGTTAAGGTAAAAGATCTCAAATAAATCTAATTTTCCAATTAGATCTCAAATAAATGGAAAATAAGAATGTTGGATTTTTCACTAAATTGATACCAGGCAATATTTTCTACATTAAATAGGAGAAAAATAGGAAATGAATTCAAATGAATTATGGACTGCTTCTATAAAGTTATTTTCTAAGTTGTCATGAAAAAGCGTGAAAATTATAAAATAAGATTAGCAGTAACTTAAAAACAAAGTGTATCCCATATCTGCCCAATTCTTGCAACCAGGAATGAATATTGACATAACAACTTCTCCTTAACATTTGCTTTCCAAATCTTAAAAAGTGGTTATGTAGCTAAATACATTTTAAAAATTAAGGAAAAAAAATCAATGCCATCAATGCAGAATAAAGTGGCATATATATATATATATATATATATATATACATGCACACATATATTTCTTAGTTTTATTTTTAATAATTTGGATATTTTGTCTCAGAAATTAATGGTTTTGATGAAAGTTTTAGACTGATGGAATTAAATTACACTCAGAGGAGAAATTAGGGGAGAGAAAGATAGCTCTGTTATTTAGGTAAAAAAACATTTAGTGTTGCTGGAAACATAAGTATCTAAAAGATTTCCTATAACAGTTTTGATTTCAGTAATTATTTAAATGCATAGAATGGATTTAATTTAAAACAGCTTCTGAAATTTACATGCCTACATGCACATACGTATGCTTACGTGTACATATGTTCTTGTTTTGTTATGTACTAAAAATGCTCATTCTCTTTCATATTTATAAATTTCATATTTCTAAAATCTAATATAATACTGTATCTATAATATAATTTTGTTTACAGTGTCATGGTAGCTGTTATTAGACATTTTCAGGGTCACATTCTGGGGAAAGTCTAGCCTATTACATGGATTAAATAACTAATTATAAAATATTTGAGAAAGATAAATGATGGTAAAGAAACACTGATTAGTTGGTCACAACTGAAAACACAGGCAAATAGCAGTAAATTTCTTTCCTAGTGAATGTTCATTGAGGACCTCTTGTCAGACCTTGTATAGTCAGAAATCACTTGACTATGGTGGAAACAGTAAAAGCACCATTCATCTATAGCAGTGACAGTGGAATGTCAATTTCTGAAATAATTCTGGAAAATCCAAAAGCATTGGGTTCTATCTGTCTAAGCTGAGCTGTAATTTATAGCTTCCATTATTTGTAATACTTTGCATCAGCAGTACAAAGAGTGAGATTACTCAGTCAGGACTGTAAATAGTGAAGACATGACACAAAGTATATTGAGAAACATAATTTGTCATTGAGGTGAGGGTCAGAGAGGAGGAAGGCAAGGGCAAACTGATTAAAAAGGAAGCACTATCATCAAGATAAATGAAGTGTCTTTTACAAGAGAGTCTAATCTGCTGGAGATTCCACTTTTAATGTATAATTTATATCATACACTATGGGAGATAAAATTAGTAGGGGGAAATGATATTGAAATATTTACAGCCAAATTTCTAACTATGCTTTATCACCCACTTATTGTGGGTGAGATTTAAGTTTATGTACAATATTATTTATATAATTGCTATATGGATAATCAGAAATATAAAATTGTGCCTTAGTTAATGTATTATCTATATTACATGAAAGTAGCATTTATACAATTTCAAATTAATATGAAGGCTTTCTTAGGATAATTTATCTCTAAACAATTTGGTAAATTAATGATTGCTATGATTAATATTTTCTTAAAACAGATAGTGCTGTTACATGTTATATGGGCTATGCACTTGAAAGCTTCATTTAGTAATGCAAGCAAAACACATTATACTGTTAGATGAATTTTTCAGGAAAAAAAAGTGAATTGTGTCTTGGAAGTGGTTGAGAAAACATCCATAATTATACATGCAAATATGAAAAGTCATAAATTTTATTTTTTTTAATTGTATAATTTGATTGTACAAATTTATGTCACATGCAAGGTTTATTGATGCATTTTTAAGAGATTGATTGGTAATTCAAAGTTAACAATTTTTAGTTTTTGTAACAGGAACCCCATGGCACCAGTTCTGTAGGGCAGTGAAGCACACCTCTCTCCACTGCAGGGGCCCTTCCACTGGTCACCACACCTGTTGTGAGCCAAGTTTCACAGCTGAGTGGCACACAAGGGTTTTAAGAAGCTGGTGGAGAGTGGGTTTAGAAAACACGCCAATAAGATTTAAACTTGAGACGGCACTGATCAGGCTTTGATCAACGCAATTTAAAAAATATACTAATCACATTTTAAACCTAAGCACCCTAAAAGGGATATAAGCTGGGGTAGGAGACAGACTGAAACAGACTCATCAAGACCTTTTTAAAGGACACTTTGTTTTCTTAATTAAATTTTCCTCTCATCTCTGCAGTTCCCATAGTTCTTCCACCATGATATGGATCAGCCGTGAACCATTACCACATTCCCATATGCTCACTCTTTTCCTGTTTTGCCCCCTCTTTCATTACCCTTCCTTTGCTGTATGCTTCAATTCTACCGTCAATTTGCTAGTTTTGACTTTTTATTTACCTTTTCTTTGGTTTTTCTATATTCCACACATAAGTGATGTCAGTTGAATATTTATCTATTTTCTCCTCACTAATTTCAGTCAGCTTAAGCTCTTCCAGCTCCATTCATGTTGCTGCAAATGACATGTTTGTCTTTTATTATCCCTGAGTAATATTCCATTGTGTAAATATACCATGGTCATTTTGGAGCACTTGGCTTATTTCCATATCTGGTCATTGTAAAGAGTGCTGCAATAAATATAAGTGTGCAGGTATCTTTTCAAATTTAGTTTTTGTGTCCCCTGAGTACATTTCCAGGAGTAGAATCACTGAATCATAAGGTAGATCCATTTTTGTGTGTTCTGAGGAATATATTCACAGCTTTCCATAGTGGCTTGATCAATTTACATTCCCACCAGCAATGTAAGAGAGTTCCCCACTGCTGGAATCTTCAGATACTCCCAGGTGAGCAACAAAGATCTCAGCACCAGAGGACAGATGTGCAGAAATGACAGAACTTTATGAATTCTTCACCCCCACTACCCTCCTCTCCCCCTATCAATGCAACTCAGGAGTCATCTCTGCTGGGAGGCCCATCTCAGCCCTCTGGTTCACCTAGTGAACAAAGCAGAGCATCAGCTCCCTACCCTCCAGCCCCCGACCCTCTTGCAACAAGAACTTGAAAGACCAACCTCTCCCACACCACTGAATCAGCCCACACCTTCAAGCAAACCAGGCCACAACAGGAGCCTCATGGTTGCCAAGCTCTGCATCATGGACCCTCGGCTGTATCAAACCTCACCAAGAAACATACCACACTCAACTTGCTATATCCACCAGCAGGTAGTGCCACAGTTGGAGCCTCCTGGTAGGTGCTGCTGGCTGTTGTGGTGACATCATCTCAACAGTGCTACCTGTGATCACATACAGTTGCCACCAATACTTGGATGAAAATCCACCACTTACTAGTACGCCACCAACTCAAATCTGTCATGAAATGGATAAAGCCATTTTTCATGAGCAGCTGTGGTTTATGCTGCTTGATACTGTAGACCCCCTCTGAGGGAGAGCAGACAGCGTTTAGTGGCTTTAAAAACACATTTCTTTTTCCTTAGCGCTCCCATTTCCCCCCTAGCAAATTAACCTTGTTGTTATGCTTTTAATCTGAGTCATGTCTTGTGGTCATAAGCATGTAGTTGAGAGCACACAAACTGTGACAACATTACTCATATTCATATGGTTTCATTTCTACTTGGTAAAGTAGATCTTATTTATTTTTAATTTTGTTAAATATTTGCTTATTGTATGAATATAACTATTCAGATAGAACATTAAAATTGACAATTGGTTCTAAAAAAGTGCCACAAATCTTCAAGTATTTTTCCAAGTAAAATATTAAATAATTAAAATATTCTATATGAATTTATATTTTACTTGTTTGTAACATAAACATTGTGATTATGTTAAGAACAATTTCTGCCCTTCATGACTTTGGTGGTCTAGAAATATATTAATTTCTTACATTATACAGAGGATAAAATTGCATACTGGAAAATATGTTACTTTGGTGTTTTCTAATAGTTTAGGGTGTTGAAGCTGTCAATTTCAAGGTCTGTGAATTTTCAAATGACCATTAATCCTTGAAGTTCAGGCAGCATTTCCCAGGCTCATAATTCACTGAAGAATTTTTAATAGACTTTAACACTTATCCATGATTGTAGGTATGTGACTTATATGCCAAAGTGACCTGATGGTTGTGCAAAAACAGTCTGTATGTAAAAGTTAAAATAAATGCTTGATAATTTTCATAAATGAGCCAATCTGAAATGAATATGAAATCTATTCTCTAGTGTCCTAATTTTTAGTTTTAAAAGTAAACATTTTAAATTCATCAATGTTGTTTCTTAAAATTCACAGAACAATAAAATTTGATTCATGTTTACATGGATTTGTTAACTTTAATAGTGTGCAAATCTATATCACTACAAAAAGTACAGTAAGAAGTATTCTTTTGTGGTTAATAGTGGAGGAACTAGTCTTAATAGTGCAAGATCTATATTTAACTAGAACTTAAAATACATGATTTGGGTCAAATCTCTATGTCTGCTCATCATTAAAAAAAAAAAAAGGTCTGCATTACAAGTTCCTACTCTTCATTCCAGCACTCTGCATATAAGGAAAGAAAAAAACGCCTTTTTCCCCAAATTCCGTGCAAGATGTATAGCATCTATGTTTTATGTGTGATTAGAAAAATATAAATTAGTATAAGTCAAAATGTTCTCAATTATGCAAAATAAACTTTCCTAATTATTAAGAGGAACTTCAAATGGACTAATTGCAGTAACTGCAGGGGTACCATTCATGCTTTCGGTTAAAGACTACCTTTGGTCAAATGAAGAATTTAAAACATTTTTTGACTTTATTGGCATAATTCTCATATCATTTAATTTAATCAATCACAGAATTGAACTACTTGAGTAGGGTGTGACCTACCAGAGCAATGGATTGAACTGAGTGAGAAACCATTTCTAGAAGACACAGGTTTAAAGCACTCCATTTCTCTATAATATTTCCTTTAAGTATAAATCTATAGTGGTTATTGCCAATGTCACTTAGTAAACAAGTGCCTGGTACTTTTAACTGACCAAGTACCTCATTTTAAATAGAAATTAATGATAAATTCTTAGAAAACAATCACCTAATTATCACAGTGGAAGTACTGATTAGGAAAGATTAGGAAAAGTAAACTCAGTTCAAAATGTCAAAATTGAAAAGATGTTTCTCTTATTTTTAAAAAATTCTAAATTAGGTGACCAGAAATAATATAAATTTCCAAAGGTTCTCTGCAGTTAGGGAATTTTGTCACATAGAATTCAAATCTATTGAAGATCAAAACAAAACTCCTATTATTACTATTAGCATGTTATTTAATTAATGTTTAAAACAAAAACATAAGTGGAAACAAGTCTTTTTCATTAAGATTTTGGTGTCATCTTGTCTCCTAGATTTATTTTTAGAATTGGTATTCATCCTTACTTTCATTTCTTGACATGATGATTTTGATGGAAACATAAGGATGGTGAATAAGCAAAAAAAATCATTATAAATTTTAAATGGTATGTAATAATCTCCATCATAAAAAAGTACACATTCTATTTGCTAAATTACTTCAAGGTTATTTAAATTTTTAATCTATTGCTTATTTCTGGTTCTGACTGAAAGTCTGATATGAACCAGAGAAATTACTTGATAAGAACTATTTTGGAATTACCTAGATGCAATTAATCAAAATGTGGCATAAAATTTAGAATATATGTACATATATTAAATATACATATATGTACATAGGTATGCACATAATGATGGTTGTTAGTGAGAAAGTAAATAAATAAAATAAAATAAAAAATTTGGAATCCAGAGAGACAATGAATCCAGAGAGACAATGTAAGTCCTGAGATAATGTTTGCTCTACGAACTTCTACAAAAGGACACAAGTCCAGAAATTAGATTTTAATGAGTCTTGCAGATTGATGCTCCAAATACTATTCTGTAAGAAGTTGAGTCAGAGACTTCTGAAACAAATTTGAGTCTCCTAGAGACAAGGATTTTTATAAAGAAACTAATAATGGAAAGAAACATTCCATAGAAGCAGTAAAAATAAAATTCTGTTGCAAAAATCCCTAACTATGAGTGCAACATCACACAATACTTGAAGTAATAGTTATAACATTTACATCCATTTAAAACTGCAATGGCAATAATAGAACTAATAATTGTCTTAGATTTGTAAGGCCATGAAGAATTTGTCTGGAGCATTAATAAATATTTCCCTGAGAAATACAGCTAAACTTCAAAAAGATAAACTGCAAGTCTCAGGGAATCTCCATTAAAAATCACAGAAAATATGAAGAAATAATCTACTGTCAATGAGAGTAATGGGAAATAAACCGCAAAACTACACCACATGTATAGTCTGATCATTGAATTACCAGACAGAATAAAAATGTATTAGCTTATTCTGAGACAAAAACAGCAAGTGAAGCATACTATTAAAATATCCAGGAAAATCTGCACAATAAAAATTTCCCCAGAAAAAATGTATATATCTATACAGTATTGGTAATTAAAAACTCAGTCCACAATTAAAGAGTAAATTATACTTAACAAAATAAAGAATTGGTATTCTGGAAAATAAAGTACACAAAACACAAATTCTCTAATTTCAGCAAGAATATAAAAAGACAATAAACCTGAAAGTGTGCTTGAAACATGTATGATGTAGTAAGAACTAGCAAATTGCAAACTGTAATTAAAACAGGTGGTAATGAGTGGGAATGGAGAAAAGAGAATATTTCCTTTTCTTTTGCACTCTCTTCCTATATCTGTCTCCACATTGTTAGGTAGGCCTTTAAATCATGAATATTTAGAGAGCAAACAGGTAGGGTCAAAAGAAGTAGCAATCTAAGGATAATTTGAATATAAAAGAGTATTCTCAATATAAGAGAGGAGAGGCTCCAACCTGACATGTGAGGATAGCACATATATGCAAAGATGGAAATCCAGAGGACTTCTCAGTGTGTCTCACCACAGACACTGCTCATTGGCAAAGGGAACATTTAGTTCAGAACAGGATACTTGCTCTTCTATCATGTTTATGGGAAGCGATTCTCTGTGGAGCATCCCAGCTCCTCTAAAAGGCTTTCCCTTTTTTGGAATATTGTGTCCTCTATACAACTTCTACTCTTTCCTCCCCAGAAACTCTGACTGACCTCACAGTTAACAGTTTTAACAGTGTCTCCTGCTCACCACACCCCCTCCTACTTCCTCAGGTCTTTTTTCAGAACTCATCTCAGAGTCTACCTCCTGTTCAATAGCATGAATCTTCTCAGTGTCAACCCTGATAAAGTCTGTCATGGTCTCCACGGTTCAAGAGGAAGTCAGTCTCATATCTGTAGGGTTGCATTTTCAAGCAGCACTCCTGTAGTTTGCTACTCTAAGAACTGAAACCAGTGGGAATTAGGCCTCACTCTTGCCTGTACTGAGGCCTGAATCATTTGGGCCCCTTTGCAGAACCTGATCAACTGCCCTCCAGACTCTCCCACATCTGGAGTGCTTCCAGGTGCTGTACCAAGGTTTACTGGAATCTTTCAGGTTCTATTGCATCATGGCCACTTGCCTGTTCCAGTAAGCTTCTTAAGAGACATGCCTTGTCACCAGTGTTCACATTGCTCACCCAAGCTACTTGCTTGACTCATTCTTCTGTTCACCAAGGGTCCCCTCTTGTGGATATGTAGACAGTGTGCTGTATTTATTTTCCTTTCCTTCAGTGGTCGTTGGCTTTTTCTGCTGAAATCTAGCTGTGAACATCTGTAGGAGGTGAGCCCAACAACTTCACGCTGCTGCCATCTTGTTACTGTCAAAAATCAATAATTCAAGGGAATAAAATTCTTGGTGATATTTACAATTATTTTCTGTTTAAAATATTTGGAAATAAAAGTATTATTTGTTATACATCTTTTCTAATTCATTCATATTAGTAGTGTTTTCTAAAGTCTTCATTATTTTAAAGTCACACATATACATAATATGCCAAGACAAATTCAGAATATATTGTAAAGCAAAATTCCTTGATTGCCGTATTCATGTTAGACATATTTTAATGGGTGAATGCAATCTAGGTGTATTATAGTGAAATTTAAATCACTTTTTATAAAAATTTTAAAGAAGTCAGACAGAACAATATATTTCTTTCAATTACATCACAGTAGACATCTTAATAATAGCAATTGAAGCCAGACAACCATCATAATGGATAAAGAATGAGTGCAAATAATGTTCAGTCTAGGAGTATCAGCACATTACATTACTGGATCTATGATTAAAAAAAATCTGGGAAAGTGATTAGCTTTAGAAATGATTAGCTAACTAAAGGAAAACATGTAGGCAAATTTGGAAAAATACTCTGAAAAAATAAAAGTCATGTTCAATTAATTTAGTGACATGATTAAAATAATAAAAAGTCATGGGCAAAACTAAAAATATTAGGAGTCAAAATTACATTTAAATTGTCTAATACCTTATATTATTTAAATATTTTTAAATATAATGAATTTATATAAAGCATGATTTAAAATTTTACCAACAAATATATTTATATTCTCAGCTATTAAATGTTAAAATACATGTAGTCCCTGTAGTTTAATAATTATTTCATTTATATAAATAATAAACTAATGAACAAGTGTTCCTTATTGAAGAAAGTAATAATTTTTACTATGTATATTATGAGAAAGAAAAGAATGATGCACTGTTTCTTACTTTTACTTTTCTGTATTGTAGAAACTAATAATTCTTGATATATTTTGGAGTGAGTCTTCAATTTAAAAATGAAAACAAAATGCATTTATGAAAATTATTCCAGGTTACAAAATGTTATAGTAAATTCAACAGAGATTTCATAGAAACCACAAGTGTTCCGTATTGAAAATTATTATTTGGTGTGTGTAGGGATAAATTAAATCTTGATGTTTGTATAGAAAGACTACAAAGCAAGCTCATCTTTTAAAATTAGTTAAACATCTTTAAATTCTGTGCATTCAGAAGGGCTTTACATAAAATCTCAAATCAAATTAGAGCTCAGTGTAGGGTTAAACTTCATACTGGTTGCTAATTAAGCAACTTGAAAGTCATGTTTTAATCCCCCCACCCCCCAGGTTTTATGTAGAGAAATTATAGTACATATCTGTGTCCATATGGTACCCTAGTGATTTGAATGCTTTGGGATTTCCTTAAGGATGAAGCATATGCATTCAATGTTGGTTCAGTAATTAATACTTTAATTTTACCAAGATTTTCTCTATATAAAGAGCAGTTTGAATTTCAAAGTATATTATATAATACCACAATGCAAAGCTCTTTAAAAAAAGTAAATAACTTTTAATCACCAAAGTCATTTAAAGTAGAACTATAGCTCACCCATTTGTTACATGCATAAAATTCTTAATCACTCGCTTTATCAAAAGTTAAAAACATATTCTAAACAGTCTACAAAGTGTTTAATGACTCACAAAGGTAAGATCCTTAAACTTTCCCAACAAACAATACACAGTTACATAATTTGGTAGTGATGCTAGCTAATATGAAACCAAAAAGATAAATCAGTTTCAAGTAATTCATGATTTATATTAACAAAATAAAATGTCCCAGTAGAAAATCAGTTCCATCTCCTGGAGAAAAAAACAAAACAAAACTAAGTAATAACTATCTTCAGAAAAATTTTGAAGATGACAATTATTCATTAGGGGTGATATTTTGGTGTTTTAATGAAGGGAAAGATGCATATGAGTGGGTATATGCTTTCCTCATGGATATGGTGGGTAAATTGCACAAAATCATACAATACATTATTATCTTGTATTCCATTTTGATCTTCCAACAATTCAGAATTATAATGAGTGTAAATGAGTCATGCTAACTTGAAATTTCAAAAACTCATAAATTTAAAGCAAGTATTTAACAAAGTTACTGATCATATTACAGTCTGCTAATTGATCCCCAAATTCATTTTACCATTCCATTTATTTTTAAATAACTCATTTTGGATGAACAACCAGACAAAAAGCAGCAAATCAAAATAATATAGATAGAAAATTCTAAAGAAATCACCAAAAAAAATTAGAAATAACAACGAAATATAGTTGCTGGCTACAATATTAGCATACAAAAAGTTGGTTGGATTCTTGAATACAAGAGATAGAATAGAAGAGAATAGAAGAGAAAGAAAGAAATCAAGAAAACAGTACCATTTGCTACTTCATCAAAAAGTATTAAATACCTAAAAATAAACTTAATAGAAGCATTAAAGCACCTCTGCAATGTGAAATATAAGACATTGTTAGAAGAAAATGAGAAGAAACAAACCAAAAAATTGAAAAATATTCCTTACTATTGATTTGGAAAATCTGATATTGTTAAAATGACCATCTTATCCAAATCAATATATAGATTCAGTTCAATCAGTATCAAAGTTTCAATGGCATTCTTTAAACAATTCAAAGAAATAAACAACTAAAACATATGGAGCCTCAAATGTTCAGAATAGTTAAAGTGATCCTATTACTACTCCCCAACCCTCCCCCAGAAAAGAAAAGTCAAACAACAAAAATATATTTAAAAATATTTAGAATGTTTTATTTTGCAATATTTATAATTAGTATATATATATTAGATAAGTAAACTAAATTTCCCAGAATTCAAATGATACTAAAAATCTGTAGTGCTCAATAGAATACGATATTGAATTAAAAATAGACACACAGTCCAGTAGAATAGAAATGAGAACCCAAAAAGAAACTCATACTTCTATGAATAGTTAATTCTTAACAAACGAAAATTGCAAAGTCTCTTCAACAAATGACTGTTGAGAAAAGAACAGCAACAGGAAAGGAATGATACATGTAATTAATGTTCATTGAAAAATAAGATAAATTAGTGATATAAAACACAAAAAAGATAAATAATAGAATAAAATAAGTTAAATTGGAAATTTAACTTACTTATCTAAGATATGCACTAATTATAAATACTGTAAAATAAAACATGCAATCTATTTTAAAAATGTGTTTTTGTCTTAATATTACAATCATTTAATATATTAAGTTATTCAAATATGCTAGAAAACAAAGATTTATCTTATCTTTGTACTGCTATCATATTTTCTTTTCATTATGCCAATGTACCACTAGTAGCTAATTTTAGTATGTTCTCGTTGCTTCTATATTTTCACAACTTTAAACTTATATATATTTCTATATTAAAAATCATTTTAAGAAACTTGATATAACCATCCACTAAGATAACTACTTTTCTAAAATTTTAACTGCCTGATTTGTATACATTAATTTTTCATGAGCATATATTTTAAATGTGAAATATTCTATGTAGATGTTTGACCCAGTTAGATTTTCATGAGAATATACAGGAAATCCCATTTTTGTAAACACTAGCAAATTTACATTGTCTTTGCATCTTTTCACATTATTTATCAAATGACTTTGATTATCAAATGACTTTGATATACTGATAAGTTTGTGAAAGACATAAATAAATGCACTAAAGGTTATTTGATACAGTTGATATTTTGAGAGTTTTTAATGTTTGGATGAGTCCAGAAGTACATAAGATCTGGAAATACAATTTTTTATAACAGTTTATCCCATGACAAATAGGTCATTTAATTGAATATATATATATATATAGATACTTTCTATGTTTTTCAAGTATTGTTTACATACTTCAGATGAATTGAAGACAAATAAAGTCATCATAGCTCTAAGGTTGTTGGGCATGCAATAAACTAAATAAAGTTGACAAAAATACATGAAATAATTCATTATCATTCAAGAAATATTTACTAAACATTTATAATCCATAAAACATATCAGTGACTAAACCAAGGGAAAATTTCAATCTTTTGAACCTTACATTTTAGAAATTAGTACATAAATAGCTATGAGTTACAGATGTCCAGAGTACTTGAGAGCATCATTAAACAACAATCTAGGGCAAGGGGGTTTGGAGGGGAATATCAAGCACTGCACAGGGTGACAGCAGAAAATCATGACAGAATGATGAGTGGCTGATCACTAAGGAAGTGATGTATGACCTGAAATTTGGATGTCAAAAAAAGTATTCAATAAGTATTCAAATAAATCATTTGGAGATTTGCAGTCAGGGAAAATAGAATTTACAAAGACTCTATAGCTGGGATAAAATTGGCCTAATTAAGATAAAAATAAAAGACTGATACTCTTGGATATTGGGGGCAATACAAAAGTCACAAGAGTTGTTCTCCAAGAAGTAGGCATGAGCCACAAATTTTAAAAAGGCATACATACAAGACCTCACATTTATAACTCATATGGAGTGTCAGTATAGAAAATGAGATCTTTATTTTTGAAAATAGCTTTAAATAATATGAGTGATGGGACTGAGATCATGTTGTGATTTTATGCCACTGACTTTATGATGGGATTAACTAAATTTTGTGAGTTACATCTAATGAGATCTGAGGAACACATTTAATTGATTTGTTATGTTCAGGGGTAGCTAGAAAGGATAAATATAAATGCAAAGGAAGTTATAACACTGGATGTGAGAAGCAGTACACAAGGTGTTTGCAATGAGGAAAAAGTAAGAAAAAGGATGTCACTGAAATAGCAAAAGCAATTCTTTGGCAGTAAAAAAAGATAAACTTTTTTTTGGTATTAACTCAATTTATGATATCTCTTCATTTTACTAGAATAGAAGAAATTAGGTTTAATTGGAGGCACCTTTCTATTATGTATAATCTAATATAAATTACATGGATTGGTAAAATAGGTATTATTTTTCACTGTCATCTTTCTATGCTCTCAATTCCCAACAGTTGTTCTTAAGCATCAGTTCAGTTGCCAGTGAGATACTCTCCACAATCCTTTTGAATTCTACATTCTTTTGTATCTTACATCTATATTAGTAATGCTCCGTCCACTATATCTTTAAGCTACTATATCATTTTATAAGATCTATTCTCTCCTACTTCTTGAAGATATGTCTTAGATATATGTCATAATATTCCTCCCCTGTTTAAAATCTTAAAATGCGTGGATTTTTCTCTTCATATTAACTTGCTTCTTAGAGTTTAGCACTGTGTATTTTGGCAGGTTTATAAAATTGTTTGCATTCCCAGGAAGTCAGAAATGACTGTTAACTAGTTTCACATTTGGTATTTACATACCTATCCACCTCCAGGTCTAAAAAGTTTAACATTATGCTTTCTCATGATCATTTCATTATTGTGAATCATTATATCTGTGAAGTTTTAATCTGGGCAATAAAGTTGTTCATTCAAGAAAGATAAAAATTTTTGAGTTATTTCCTTTATAATTTTGTTTTCTCCAATGAGTGAATTATCACATCAGAATTGTCATGATTTGGATTTAGTGAGGATGATGATGTGTGTATGCAAATGTTTGTTGTAGAAGGACATATTGTGCAAAAAAGATCAACATATGTAATATAAAGTAAATAAATCAGCAAATCTTTCAACATTTTGATGTTGTCTCTGATTGATACATGGAATGTGAGATACAACTGATACAAGATGGAAACCTTATTGTAAAGGCAAAGTGTGTTTGAAAATCCTGTGTATAACTCACATATGCCCTTCAAATGCTTTGTAAAACTGTCCACAAAATGCAATGATTTTAAAATTTTGCTATCAAGGAGTTTCATTTAGAAGTCCCTTGAGTTGAATCCTAAAGGTAAGGAATGAGAAAAAAAGGCAAATGCAAAGAACCCATCATCATTTTAAAAATAGCAGTTGTCAAATGGAATGTGATCCATATCAAAGTTTCAATGACATTCTTTAAAAAAATAAAGCAAATATTCTTGAAATATATAGGGAAACACAAAAGATCTCAGATAGTCAAAGCAATTCTGCAAGAGGAGAATGGGGATATAAAACATTCAGACTTTAGACTGTATTCAAAAGCATAATAGTCAACACAGTATTGTACTGAAATAAAAAGACACACAGATTGATATAATAGAATTGAGAGCTAGGTATCTATATGGACAATCAATATAGGACAATGGTGTCAAGATTATTTAGTGGAAAAAGAAAAACCTCTTCAATACATTGTGTTGAAAAAAACTGGACAACTGTATACAGAAGAATGAAGCTAAACTATCTCTTACCTTACAACAATTAATTCAAAATGGATAAAAGACTTTAATGTGAAACTGGAAATCTTGAGATACATAAAGAAACATATGAGCAAAACACTCCATGACATAGGTTTCAGAGGTGATGAATTCATCTTGAGCAGCAAGAAAAGCAATATAAACAATTGAGATTATGTCAAATAAAAGAGCTTGCACCCAGGGAAAGAACTATCACTAAAACAAAAAGACTACTGAATGTGTCAAAACATTGTAGACCATGCAATTGACAAGGAGATGAGTCCAAGAGCTATAGAAAATATACACAACTAAACAAAACAGTAAGATACAATTCATTCAAAACTGAGCAGAAGATTTAAGGAAGCACTTCCTCAAAGAAAGCATGTAGGTGACCAACAAGTTCATTATCACTTGTCACCAGGGGAATGTAAAGTGAAACCTCAGATACCACATCATGCCTATGAGAATGGTCCATAAAAAAAGACAAGAAACAGCAAGTGTTTATTATGATATAAAAACTAAAAACCCTCATTCACTCAAGGTAGAACTATAATCCAGTCACAATGAAAATATTATGGAGATCTTTCAAATTGTTATATATATATATATATATATATATATATCAGAAATGGAGAGTTATAAATGAAGTGTTTTCTTGGTAATGAAAATATGGCTAGACTTAGAGCAAAGAAAGAAACATTAGCTTTAAAAAATAGTATAAATTTTTTGTAGTAAGAGGAAACTGATATGTTGTTCTTGAAGGATTTGTAGTAGGCATTTGAGGGACAGTTAAATGTTAAGGTTGACAGTTAAATTGATCTGGAATTTATAGAAAGACAGGGACCCAAAGAACTAAGGATATTTATAAGAGAGTAGCTGTAGCTAGAGGTATAGATCATTAAATTTAATCTAGAAAAAAAATGAAAAAGGACAAAGTGGAAAGTATCAAGAAAAGTAGAACAAATGAAGGTAAAAAAAGGAAAAATGCTTTTTATTTCTAGGACCTGTGGTCTACTTCATCTATATGTGAGTACCACCTGGGAAAAAAATATTATCAAGGAATTTTCAAAGGAAAGAGACTGTTAAAATGAACTTAAGGAGAAAATTAGGGAACTGGAAGTTGGAAGGTTTGTTTTGTTTCTTTGTTTTTGTTTTTTTTATGAGTTGTTTAAAATAAGCAAAGAGAATATCTAGGTTGCAAAGGATTTGATAAGGGGAAAAAATAAACATAAACAACCTAAAGCAATAGAGTGGTATAAAGGTAGTATCTTCAAATGGTGCGTTTGCCTCAAAATGAAATGGTGACCCAAGGTGAAGTAATATTTTATCTGATATAATTTAGTTAGATTCATATAGCAAAGAAAATTAATGTCTTCTCTCACCTTGTATATATACATACACATACATATATGTGTATATATATTAACCTGTGTATATGAGATATGCATATTTGTATATGTGTTATACGTAAGGTGGCATGTATAATCAACTATCTTACATGATCAACTATATCAATATCAAATAGTTATTTAATATGAAACATCAAAAATCCCCCTCCTAAATAAGATTTTCTTATTAATATATTTTTTCCTGTGTCCTCCCTTTAGTTTTCTCTCTTCATTCATGTTAAGAATAATGCTAATTTATTTTCTGCATCACTTTTATGTCAATAGTCATGGTTTACAATACTATTTCTATAAAGATTCTAGCAAGTGGTAACTAAAGTTTCAGCTACATAATTTTTTATTGTTTTATTTATCAAAATCTTTAAACTAGTGATTTTATGAATGTTTGAGAATAAATTTTTTTACGAATTTCTCTAATTTTAAATTTCAATTTCTTCCAATTTTGATAAATTTTAAACCTTATAAATTTGTTTCAATTTCTAGTTCAAGTCGTTACTGAAGCAAGGAAACATTTTGCAGTATGCTCTCCCATCACATTTTGCAGTATGCTCTCCCATCACATTTTGTAACAAACTTCTTCAGTTCACAGTAATTTCTTATTACAGCACTGTTAGTGACAAGATTATCCAAACTTTCTAATGAAAGCACATCAAGATGGCTCAGTTTATTTTTGCTCCAGAGAGTCAGGTCTGGATTTATATAGGGCTTTTTAATTTTTATAGACTTTCCTTAGGGATTAAGGTTTAGTATTTTATGGCTTCAAATGTTGCTTTAAAGATAATTTAAATTGTATAGCTTTGAACTTTCCCATGATCTTCCCCATGATTACCATGTCATTTAATCTAATTTCTCTGTGTCATTGTGACTTATTTGGTAAATCAGAAGGTAGTTTTGGAATATTGAAATAAAACATAAATGTGTGGGGATATGCGGGTGTGTGTGCAGGTATGCACACACTATTCACAATGTGATTGTTACAGATAAAACTTTTGATTTTAATCTGTATTGTTGATACTTTTTCCATCAAGTATTAGTGTCTGAGTAAAAAAAAATCAAAAAGAACAAAAAAATCAAAACCTCAATTAGAGTTTACCAATTTTTTTCTCTTGTTGTAGCAAAACTCAAGCATGTGATGTGAAGCTTCTGAATGGGGGTTGTGAGGTACATAGTAATGTATCATGTCATAGTATTTTCACTATATAGCACAATAAACATAAGTAACCACAAAAATAATCAATTATTCTAAACCATAATAGCATATCAAAAAACAAAGTTTGGCTATTCTTTTTCAGTTTAATTTTTTTTAAAAATAAAGTTGACATAAACTCACATTTAAATGTACAATCAATCTACAACAATGAAGCCAAGATCATGTATTGGGGAAAGGAAGCGTTCTTGCATAAATGGTGTTGGAAAAAATTGGACAGCAAACACAAAAAATGAAGCTAGATCACTATCATAATATTACATACAAAAATTAAGTCAAAATAAATTACAAAGACTTACAATTAGTACTGAAACAATAAAATACACTGAAAAACTATATATAACACACTCAATGACACTGTCCTCAGTGACATATTTGTGATTAAATTCCTAAAGCAAAAGAACCCAAAGTGAAAGTAAACATTTAGGATTGCATCCAAAAAAAAAAAAAGAAAACTTCTGCACTGGGAAAGAAAGTACCATAAAACAAAATGGCACCATAAGAATTAGAGAAAATATATGTATATTATACATTTGACAGGAGGTTAATATCCAAGATTTATAAATAACACATACAGTCTAACAAAAATTAAACAAGAAATTAAACAATGGATAGAAGACAAACTAAGATACTTCTATAAAGAGCTGCAGGTAACCAATAAACCCTTAAAAAGCTCATCATCACATCAAATGAGTGACAAAGAAAAAGGAAATCAGAATTTCAGTGAGATACCTTTTCACATTTGTGAGATTGAGCAATATCAAAAGTCAAGTGTTGGTAAAGATGTGGAAAAAAAATGTATATACATGTTAATAAAAATGCAAATTGATCCAGCCCCTGTGAAAGCAATATGAAAGTTTTTCAAAACACCACTCATTTTGGAATCAGTGTCCCTGACATTAAATATATACAGGTCCTGTCAACGATATTAAATATATACAGGTCCTGTCAACGATGTTGCTAATCTTGGAGAGAAACATACGCTACAATGTTAATTTTTTTGTCTGTGTTCCAGTGAAGAAGAAAGGGAAAGAAAGTAAAAGTCAAAAATGAAAGTATACGTGAATATAATTCTGTTAAAATAATAGTTTCCTTGTTCTACCCCACTGTTCCTAAATCTTAGTGAGCCATTGTTGCTATAGATACATACTTTCAAGAAAATTTTGGGAGCAGAGCATTTTAAATTGGACACATTGCCACTCTAAAGATATCCTCTGTAGAATTTTCTTTCTAAGGGAGAAAGTATATGGATATGAACATCCATGGGTACTTTTCATTTTGTCAGTGTTGAGCATATACCTGTGGTTTTCTAATTAGCTCATCCCATATCCTATTTTACTAAGAAATGTTTTACAATACCTCCTTTTCTATTCTGAAATAATTTCCTGAAAGATTTTTATGTTATATTAAACAGAAAAATTAATGATGAAGAACATTAGCTTTTACATTAATTCTGGGGAAAATAGGGAGATTAATAAAATTATGTGCACTTAAATGTACATTTAGAAGTGAAAATACATTAATATGGCTATCTCTATATATACTTATCCCTGTTCTCAAAGCAACAGTTCACATGTTCATTCATAAAGTCAGTTGCACTCCATAGGCAAGAAAATATTTTCAACAGCATTGCCATCAGTGATATAATCTTCTCAGATTTGGGGGAGAAAAGAAAAACAACATACTGAAAATTTGAACAAATTAAGTCCTAACATCTCTTTGTTTATATTAAAGTCAAACGTTTGAAAGATTAGTATATGTTAAAGCATTTTAAATAAATGAGTTCTATTTTAGGTGCAGGTGAATAAGGATTTAAAAAAAAATAGTATCCAGGAGAATTTTGAAATTTATCTCCAGGCATTTTGTACTTTTAGCACTTTACAAAATGTCTAGCATACTTAACCTTTTATACTCTAAGTGGCAGTAATAATTTATGATATGTGATCGGCATAATATTTCAAGTATCCCTAGTGACATTAAACTTTTCCCAGAATAATTATTTGTTTGATATTTTTGTTTTCATATCTGATAGATTAGATCTTTGAAACCTGATTATTCTGTTTTGCTTCAGTTAATTTCTGTAGATTGCCAGTGCCTATTTTTTTCTACCAAAATATACAAGTCTTCAAAGAAATTCCACTCCTTACTTTCACTCGTGTTTCACCGTTTGCATGAAAACCTTAATTTATCCATGAATACTCATTTATGAATTTTAGAACAAAGGTTTTTCTCAATCTCACCTTTTTTTATTTAGTAATTTCTTGTGCTATTAACATTTGTGTCCATTTATCAAAACTTGCTAACTCTGCAACCTTTTTTCTCTTTGAGACTAAATTCCTTTACTTGTAAGTTCAGACTAATTAACAGATGCATTATGTTGCTGTTACTATTATGAAAAATATATAGACATTTAGTTCTATACTTATCACTTAGAAAGTTTTTAGTAAATATCTATTGTAATAATTATTAGGGTATAATATGGTGTACTGTTTTAAGGGTTATTTTTTTACCTATCTTTGTAATTGTTAGAAGACTCTTAGCTTAAAATTCATGTCAAGCTTCAATGCATTGTATCAAAATAAGAACTCACTATTTTTGAGGTATTTAATGTGTGTATCACTTTTTAAAAATGTGTCTGATTGGGGAAAAGTTTGTTGTACAATTTGGAAAACAGTCTTCTCTTGAATGAATTCGTCTGCATTGTTTTCTTGTTGAAGTAATGCCAAAACTGAAATTAATTTTGCCCTTTATTGGATAATGACTCCATATTAACAAATGATCTTCTTGGAATAGATAATTCTTAATAAAAGCTCAATATGAATTTAAGCTCTTATATTTGTTTTTGTCCTCATGACAATATTGTCCAGCAAACCACATTATTTCATAAGATATTGGGAGAATTCTCAATACAGAAGTAAAATATTTTGAAAAGAAAATTTTGAAAGCTGTTAGAAAATTTAAAAAAAAGTTTTAAAACCAAGTTAATGGCTACTGTTGCAGCCCAGTTTTGACACATATCACAGTATAATGCCCCCTTCAACTTCCAATATACAAAGGGAAGTAAAATGTTATCAAAAAAGAAAATTACACAAAAAAGAATATTACACAATTCACCTGAGAATTGGCTTGTAAATCTCTACCTATGAAAGACCTTGGCATACCTGAGATAAGTAACTATGAATTAGAAAACATTGTGGTAAATAGTAACTGTGTGCTGTGAGTCCCAATCCTTATATAGATCAGAGCGTGATATTCCCATTGTTCAAAACTTGGAGAAAGGTTGTCAGTATAACCACAAATCTATGAGAGTTGTATGTCTATATTTGGAACTTGAGTAACATGAAAGTAGACGTCCAAATTA
This sequence comes from Uropsilus gracilis, assembly GCA_004024945.1. NCBI lineage: Eukaryota > Metazoa > Chordata > Mammalia > Eulipotyphla > Talpidae > Uropsilus > Uropsilus gracilis. Next base: position 26,250 of record PVHY01002659.1, on the reverse strand, counting down.
TTTCAACTAAACTGAAAGCACTGATAGACTACAATTGACTAGCTTCTCTAATAGCATGGGAAAACCATTAGAGGGATGAAGGATGCTATTCAGCATTTAGAAGGGCAAATGATCAAATAAATGGTTTAAATGACCATATATATATTATATATAATATCTAAAATCATGTTCTTTTTGCTGAAATTCATATCTAGGTGCTCTACCATATTTTTTGTTTGTTTGTTTCTTTGTCATTGAGTTTATGAAACATCAAATATATTTTGGAGATACAACATTGGCCTAATATGTGATTTTCAAATATCATCTCCCATCAGTAAGTTCTTCTTCCTTCAAACACTGGCTTCTTTCACTATGTACAAAAACTTTTTAGTTTGATACAGTCCCTTTATTTAGGTTCATTTTTGTTTTCTTTGCTGTTGCTGATGAATCTACAATGACAACTCTAAAGCTAATTTCAAAGAAAGGGTCAAATTTGATGGGGGTGGATGAAAACTAGACCTTTGGTGAAGTGTAGTGTTGCATATATTATGGGAAGTGTACACCCAAAATAGTGTTATTAACTGATGCTGCCACAAAAAATGAACATATTAAAAATATGATATAGTACATGCATCAAGTGTAAAAATGAGGAGAAGTGTACTGGAAGTATTACATTGTTCAAGTTGTATAGGGTTAGTTTTAAACATTTAGGTACATTTGACTACATTGAAGAAATGTAATAAATTAATGCATAAAATTAAATAATATGCTTATTGTATACCCCATTCCCTTTTCTAGTGCAGTGGCAAGCCTGAAGTAAACCAAATCCAGGAGAAGAAAAGTTAATTTTGGATTTTAGGGTTAATTAATTATTGGGATGACATAGATTGGATAGTTGAAAATGAATGGTGATTATTTTTCAACCTAAGTCTATTCAGAAAAGTTGATGGATGAATTTAAATTCAGATTTTGATCAAGATAGAAAAAAAAAGATCAACCCACATATTGGTTAAGAAATTAAGAAAAAATTAAGTCAGTTTCTATTAATATCCCTAAATGAATCCCTCTTGTTCAATATACAATTATATAATTATGTAATCTTTGTAATCTTTAATTATATACTCTTTAAAGTTTGGTAATATTTTATATTCCCACGAGAGTCCAATGTCATCAGTTTGATAATGAGAACACTAAACTGTTATATAATTAAGCACTTCCCCAAAGTCATATGGCTTTCAGTAGGAAATTAGTTTAGGTATCAATTCTGTTGCTTAAATTGAATATGTAGTACATAATCCAGAGAATTTGCCTTACAAACATTTATAAAATGGCAATGCTCCAGCATTTGTCATTTATTTACTCCGTATCAACCATTTCCCACCACCCTGTTGGTATCAACTGAATTCTCACCTGCTATTTCCCCCTTGTCTTTTACTCTGCTGCACATTATAGTTTCCCTTCCAAAAATAAAGTTGTGTTAGGTAATCAAACATAAAAATATGAGTATTCTATTGGCACCAGTTTACTCCATACTTTTAAACTATACCCCCCCCCCATAATATAGCCCTTAAGACATAATGCTTTGCTCCAAAGAACATATTTGAGCATTGAGATTATTTTATTGCAGAGAACTTATAAAATCCTCTATATCAATAATTTTGCCTTTCATTTAAGCATATGGACATTGTGATTCTAAATAGAAATAGAATGGTACTTAAATTTCATTTATTAATAATTACCAAATTTTGGAGAATAAACATATCATATTGTATATAGGTTTGGTCAACATTGAGTATCAATTGTTACCCCATATGACTTCAGCTACAGTTAACTAGTTTATAAAATATGTTATTATTCACTTGATTCATTATTCATTTAATCTAATTTATTAATACTAATTTTCCTTCGGAGTTTTCTTTCTTATATTTAAAGCACTTTTCTTGTGTTTGTTGTGATGGTAACTGAAGCATTTTTATATTTTTAATAATGCTCCTAGGGACTGTGAATACAACACTACATCCCTGAAGTTTATAGTTACAAGCTCTGAAACTGACTGTAATTGCATTATGGTAGAATGCATTTATTGACATTGAATGTTGACTAGTCTGCAGCATCCTCCGGATATTTTTGGAAGCTGTTTGTTTTAAAAAAAAAATCATGAAAATGAGATCCCATGTAACAAGTCAATCAAATCATGGTACAAAATGACTGGGGAGGCCTCTACTGCTTCTACTGCTACTCCACAAGCAATGCATTTCACACTGTTGACATTTCTATCCCTGTCATTGGAGGCACCCACAGAACCCCTTGACACAACTGTTCCTTATTCACAAATGAACTAGTCAGACAGCAGGTTTTTCAGATAAGGAAAGGACCCCTGGAGTTTGCTACAAGTTTAAGTTCCTCATCTATCATGATTATATGTACTGGTTTGCGTAAAGGATTTTATTTTTCTGGCTTTACATTTTCCAATATTTTAAGTTAAAGCTACTTCTGCTACCAAGGAAAAAATGAAAGAGAAATATTAAGTATGTGTTTGTGTGTACCAAGATATGCTTGTTGTTTGTACAGTATAATTTCTTCATGTTTGGGAGACATACTTGCTACATGGCACAAATGAATGATAACAGCATTCTGGGTAAGAAAGAGTGCTGTCTTTCAATCCACTACATTCTACATGCAAAATTTGAGGAAACCAATTTACCTCCCTAATCTCAAATTATGTCTTATCAAAGTGGACTTTGAATATACAATAGCACAAATGAATATTTCTGTTATTATTATCCTTGCTGTTCCCATTAGCATTATTTACTATTACATGTCTGTAATTTTACACCTCTTCCTCTTCCTACTTCTGGAAAGAAATCATGTTCCTCCTTTTCTAAAGTCAAATTATACTAGAAAAGTATAATCTCACATCCCCATGTTCAGTTCCTCCTCTCACACTGCCTCGTTGTTAACATTCTCATTTTGATCTGATCACCCTTTATAATTCTGTTTTATTTCTTTACACAACAAACAATTTATGTTTTTTTTATTATTTGTTCCCACCTTATAGGACCTCCCTCTAATCTAGCTTCAGTGTGTAGTTCTAGTAAATGTCCCTTATATCACAAGAAACCTTTTCTTCACTGTCAAACTTCTTTAATTTTTACTTTCTTCAGGACCCTCCTTTTAATAACTATTATATCAATGAAAGTTTTATAGCTCCTAATATTTTTTGAGAAACATTAATGGTAAAAATTACTCTCTAGGTATTAAATTGTGTATATACATAGGTAAAAAATATTCATGAAGGGTCTTAGACTAGTGAGTAGGAGGTGATTTAACATCAAATTTAGCTTAGAATGATATGAAAATCTGGTTGAGGCATAAGAAACAACTAAAATATTAAGGAAAATCTTCTCTTTGATGTATAACTTGAATATTTGAATATATATTATATTATACATATTATATATAATATTTAATTTTTATAAATGCATGTAATACAGAGAGACAAGCTCTCTAACATAATGAGAAGAGGATGTAAAACAGCAGCGATCAATGTTTCAACATCAATCTTTTCTTTATGTTTCAGAGAATTTTAACTGTTTTGATATCTTTCATTCTCCCTCTCAGATTAAATCTCAGGATTTATTAAATCTGTTGATGGGAACCAAATGGATTATATCAGGATAGCATATTTAAAAATACAACTTTTACTCTTATTATCATATCTCAGTTTTTCTTTTAGTTATTCCCTACTCCTCCCCAGTTCCAATCAACATTGAGCATAATATACATATACATATCCTATTCACTAGAGATATTTATTGAAATAAATTTCAACCTAATTGTCTGATCTTTCTACAACATGGTAGAGGAACACATGACATTATTGGACATTACTATTCATACTATAATATCTAAAAACATAGGTGAATGAATATAACAATAGTCTCTACAATACTTCAGCAATAATTAAACGTCAAAATATTATGGCTTCTAAGTATATCTACTTTTAGGTAAAATTGCTTTATTTCCTCTCTTTGTAGTAAGTATTTTCCTTTCCATAGTCAGTAGGAAGTGAATTCATAGTCATTACTAATTTTTCCGAGAAACAGAAAAAGGTAATTTTTTTTAATTTCTAAATATCATGGTTTGAGAGTTTCTAGGTTCCCTAGAATACTGCTGTTAAAACAATAAAGCGAAATGTAAGAAAACTAAATGACAAATAGAATTTTCTCTATTACATATTTTTCCTGTTTATCTGCTATAACTTTTTAAAATTACATATATTCAAGTGTTTTCCATTACTAATACAAAAACAATAGATTTGGAAAGAAAATTCCAAAAGACACATATTTAGTACATGTTTTTATAATATGTTGTCCAGTATAGCATGGAGAATAGTCAGCAAACATGCCATCAAGATTCATTACACTTGATACTTCTTCACATAAAGAGGGAGTTAGGTACGCACACACAAAAAAGTACAACGTAAAGACTTTTGAAACTGCCACTTAGAATGAGAGTTGGTATCATGCTCACATAATAAACAAGACTTGACAAGAATATCTTTAGACTGCATGTACCATTAATTTGTATTCCCTGAAAAATAAATGACTGATCCTAATTATGTACTCAAAGCAACATAATTTTTTGGATAAACTACAAAGTTTTAACAATGTTGAAGTTAAATTTAATATACAGGTGAACATCAGTCAAGACCAAAAAAACAAATTATCTTGATTTAGTAATTTTATAGTGAATTTTAATGCAGTCAAAAATTCTTTACATTCTAATGTACAGTCAAAAAGATTTCATGTTCATGTTTTCTTCCCCAATCACCAGTCTTTTTAGGATGCCACTATCCCTTTACTTTCCTGCTTAACGTCAGACCTTCAAGCTGCTTATTGATATTCACTTGTTTTTCAAAGTGTTTTAGGTTATTAAAGTATGTGTTATGTAAATGCTCAGTATTTTTTTTATAATTGACTTACTCTGCAGAACATAGTCCTCTTACCTTTCTTTTCTTCTGTTGAAAATGGCTGGATATTATCCTTTCTTCTATATAATTTTTCTATGGCTGTATATGTACCATTATAGTCTTGATCCAGTGAAGTTCAGTAGACATTTAAGTTGCTTCTTGTTTAGTTATTTTAAATAACTCTACTGTACAAAAATGCATGTGATATCTATGTTTATATAATCATAATCTTTGAATATATGGTCAAGCATAAGATTTCTGGGTCTTATGGTATTTACATTTTTAGTGTTTTAAGGTAAATCTGTTTAAATTCCCACCAGCAGTGTGTTAAGAGTGTTGCTTTCTCTTCACATCCCCACCAGCACTTGTAGTTGCCCATTTTTTGGATGTGGACCATTCTTACTGGTGTAAGGAGGTATCTCATTTTGTGGTTTTGAGTTGCATTTTCCTGATTGCTAGTGATACTGAGCAACTTTTCATGTTTCTGTTGGCCATTTGTATTTCCTCTTTGGAGAAGTGTCTTTTTAGTTCTCCACCCCCCCCCCATTTTTTGACTGGGCTCCTTGTTTCGTTTTTGTTTACTTGTGTGAGTTTCTTGTGGATCTTCGTTATTAAACCCTTACCACTCTTGTGAAAGACAACTTTTTTTCCCCTATTTGTTTGGGCTTCTTTTCATTCTTTCTATTGTCTCTTTTGCTGTACAGAAGCTTTTTAGTTTGATGTAGTCCCATCTGTTTATGTTTTCTTTCAATTTTTGCCACCTGTAGATGTGTCAAGAGAGGGATTTCTGAATTATAATTCATGGCAGGTTTTGCCCAAGTTTACCTCTATGTATGTTATGGTTTCAGGTATGACATCTAAGCCTTTTATTCATTTTGAAATCATTTTTGTACATGGGTTGAGGGAGTTTTCTTAGTCCATTTTTTGGGGGTATGTCTTAGTCCAATTGTCCCAGCACCATTTATTGAAGAGGTTATCTTTGTTCCAGTGTAAGTTTTTCACTATTTTGTCAAAGATTAGTTGACTATATATGTGTGGTTTTATTTCAGGGCACTCAATTCTGTATCATTGTTCTGATTGTCTGTTTTTGTACAAATGCCAATCTCTTTTAATTATTATAGATTTGTAGTATAGTTTGAAGTTTGGAATGTAATACCTCCTTTCTCTTTTTTTCTGGTCATCAGGTTTTTTGATATTCGAAGTCATTTGTAATTCCTTATGAATTTCATTAATTTTCATTCTATCTCTTTAAAAAATGTCATTGGGAGTTTTATAGGTATTGCATTGAATTCTGTAGGTTGCTTTTAGTAGGATGGCCATTTTGATGATGTTATTTCTTCCAAACCATGAGCAGGGAATATCTTTCCATTTTTTCTGATGTCTTCTTCTATCTCTTTTATCAGTGTCTTAAACTTTTCTTTGTATAGTTCTTTTACATGTTTTATTAGGTTTATTCCCAGGTCTTTATTTGTGTGTGTGTGTGTGAGAGTATGTGTGTGTGTGTGTGATGGTAAATGGGATGGTTTTTTTAATTTATTTTTCTTCTGCTTGGCTTTTTGCATATAGGAAAGCTACTGACTCTGTGTGTTGATTTTGTAATCAGCTGCCTTGCTGAACTGGTATATTGTTTCAAGTAGTTTTTCTGTGGAAAATTTGGGGGTCTCTACATAAAGAATCATGCCATCTGCATATAGTGATAGTTTCAGTTCTTCTTTTCCTATTTGTATCCTTTTGATGTATTTCTCTTGCCTTATTGTCCTTGCTAGACTTCCAACACAATATTAAATAGTAGTGGAGAGAGTGGGCATCTTACTTAGTTCCATATCTTAATTGGAATTGTTTTTCCCCAGTGGGACTACATCAAACTAAAAAGTTTCTGTAAAGCAAAAGAAACAACAGATAAAACAAGAAGAAGCACAACTGAGTGGGGGAAAAATGTTTGCCCTCCAGAAGAGTGGAAAGGGTTTAATAATGAAGATCCACAAAGAACTCATACAACTAAACAAACAAGCAAAAAAGAACTAAAAAGATACTTCTCCAAAGATACAACAGGCACATGAAAAATTGCTCAATGTCACTAGCAATCAGGGAAATGCAAATCAAAACCACAATGAGATATCACCTTATACGAGCGGTAAAACAGGCAACAAGTGATGGTATGTATGTGGAGAGAAAGGAACACTCTTACACTGCTGGTGGAAATGTAAACTGGTCCAGCCACTATGGAAAGCAGTGTATAGGACTCTCAAACTAATGAAAATGAAGCTACCATTTGACCCAGCAATCACTTCTGGGAATCTACCCAAAGGAGACCTCATTGTGAGTACAAAGGGACACCTGTTCTCAGATGTTTATTGCAGCACTATTTATAATTGCAAGGACATAGAAACAACACAAATGTCCCAAACAGATGAACAGATAAAAATGTATATATATATATATATATATATATATATATATATATATACACAATGGAATATTACACATCAATTAACAATTACAAAATTGATGAATTTATGATAACATTTATGTACCTAGAAGAAACCATATTAACAGAAACAAGTCAGAAAGAACAAGACAGAAAGCAAATGGTTTCACTAATATATGGAACATAGAAGAAACCAAAAAAAACGTTCAGAAGGAAAAGTCAAAACAAGCTAACAATCAAACTAAAGTACACAACTGGGGGTGGGGGGATGATGGGTGGGAGCAGGCAGGGAAAGAAGGTGGTCAGAGACCCCCCAGTGTCTACAATGATGTGATATGTATGTATGTATGTATGTATGTATGTATGTATGTATGTATGTATGTAAATTTAAAAAATTGTTTTTCTCCTTCCTGGAATCTATAAAAAGGGATACAAACAAGGAAAGTTCTCTGGTTTTCAGTGCCATTGTGAATATTAATTTCCTACATTGGAATCCAAAATGATGTCATAAAAAATGTTGACTGGTCATCTAAAATCCTACCTTAAGCTTTGGTTTATTCACTTTGTGTTTCTTAATAGCACTGAGCAACGTTTACATTCTCCATGATATATTGTAATCAACCATTAAAGAACACCCATTTGTAAAACATTCACTTCACCTAAACATTCTACCTGAAACAAAAGCAATTTTCTTTGATTCATTCATCCTTTTGAGCTCTGTAGAAAAAAGTATCTTCAAGTTGGGCCCTGAAAACAGCATTTATCATAAAACAGCTTGAGGTTAAAAACACTTTTTAACAAAATTATTGAATTTTAACAAAATTCAATAAGCTTGCATTCTGCGTATATCTAAGATTACTTTTCATTAAGATATATCATAAAGAAGCCCAAAGCACAGAAATGTGACATACCTCTGATTACAAAACAAATGAGGACCATTAATTAGTCTAGGCAATGTTTCTGTGTCAGAGAGGAATATAAAAAAAAAAATACATTTTTTATACAAAGTTGGAAATAATGGGTTGGAAATAGAATGCCACTTCTCAGACTAATGGAAAAAAATTATTTTGACTTTACTTACTGTGTACACAGAAGTCTTTTCCACTTGTTGCAAACAATAAATAACAAAGTCTTCTTTTTCATGAAGACAAATTTAGGTAAGACTGCAAAGTGAATCAACTGTCTCTCTATTTTTTTTTCTTCCTGCATCTTTGAGTTGATCTAGATATCATTCTTTTTTCCATCCTTTCTCAGGGTATGGAACCATCTCTTCTCTCTCTTTCTCTTTCTCACACACACACATGGTTCTTAAATGAATATAGTATATACAGATAGGGAATAATGTATACACATCTCTTCTGAGATAACCAATGGCTGTATAAATATATTAAAATGTGTAATTGGAGGAAAAAACAATAAAGCTTGTTTAAAACAAGAACTGCAAATACAACCATTTCCAGAGTCCACACAGATTACAAATGAAGCAAGTTCATAACACTATTGCTTTCATATCTAGGCATTGAAATAAAATCAAATAAAGTTATATCCTTTCACATATATCCCCTGAAACTTAATACTCCAAATATTGTGTTTTTTCTTTTTAAATATGGTAATAAGGAAATAATTATAAAGCAATAAATTCAATTTATACTATAAACCAGTGTTGAGCAATAAAGAAATACTTTATATTTGAACTGGGATCCAAATATCCTTATCTAAAGAAGTAACATTTTTTTGATATCAATCTTCATCTCAACATGTGAAAATACAGCATAAGGTTGTTTGAAAATATAGTACTCTAGAGAAACCCTAAATATAGATTTTGAAGTGGCAAAAGCCTTTCTAAAACACACACACACACACACACACACACATACAACTTAAACTCATCTTAATCTAGGGCTCTCTCTGTCTCCTGTGTGCTGTGTGTATGTGAAATCACAATTTACCCACAGGTTAAAATTTCAAGCTTCTGGTGTTGAAATGAATTTTGTGAAACATAAATTCAGTCACAAAATCATGAACATCACAAGTAATTCAACATTACCTGGCTTATTGCTACATAATTTGTTGAGAGGACAGCATATTAGCATATAAATCAGTATAGTACACAATTAAACCTTCTCTCATTATCAAATCTGGAGTTAAGATAAAATGACTAGTTGGAATGAATAGTAGGCACAGGAATTTTTCATAACCAGAAAGTAAAAACAGCATCACCTGCTTCTGTTTCGTGTTCTATCATGGTAAATATGTACATCCATACAAATTGGAATTTCATTCTTTAAGTATAGCTAGTGTTGAGAAAAGATATTGGCATTTACAATGTCGTGTAATATCTAATTGTAACATAAATTAAATTATGGGGTTCCATTGTCGTGATTCATCAAGGAATGGAAATACCTCTTCTCATGTAACAGAACAATCTCTGGGTAAAGTGGGATGGAAAGGTCAGTCTCCCTGCCCCACCCAAAGAAGAGTGAGGAGGGAGCAGGGAGGAAAGATACCTGGAGAGGAAACTGCAAAAAAGAAGAAATAAAGAAAGAAGAAAAGGATAACTGTTTGGAGGCACCCAGAGTGACCTTGAGCTGGTACTTGGGGGACCTGGAAGGAGACATTTGAAGCAGATATGACTGAGAGATCTGTGGGAGGTTAACAATGTCAGCCTTTAACTTGATTTTTATTTTACTCCTTCATAACATGTGTAAGGTTCCTTCTTTCCATTTCCTATGAGTCCCCACCAGAGATGTTAAGCCTTGTGACAGATTTTTGGGCATTTACCCATAAGGGTATGGGTAACTTTGTGTGCTTGATTGGAATCTGTTGCTCTTCTCACACTCACTGTATTAAAGTTCCTTTTCATTAAAGGTCTCATGTATACTAGAACATGTTTTGTCTTGATGCAGTAGATGGCAGAATCTATTTAAATTGGGCCAGTTAAGGGAGACTTTGGGTGCCCCTTATCCTATCCTGTAACACTCAGATATTAAACAATTATGTTATGAGATAAACTGAGTCATTTGGTTTCTTTGGAAATGGTGACATTGGCACTTTACATGTAAAAAGGTTGAAAGCAAAGAGAAGTCTAGATAGAATGCTATTTGTGTACCTATTTACCATTTTAATTCACGTGGTATTGCTAAAATTAATCCATATTATGTCACATAAAAGGTATTTATATAAATTGTTTGTAAACCTGAAAATATAACTAACAAACAAACCAAAATATTTTTAAATAAAGTGTGACTGGGATTTGGGCTGGGTACGGTGGCATGTGCCTGTAAATGGCAGCCTAGGAAGCTGCAGTGAGAACCAGGGTTCATGGTTCAAGTCCCGCTTGGGGCAACATAGCGAGACCTAGTTCCAAAAATATAGCTGGGTGTGGTGGCGTGTGCCTGTAATCCCAGCTACCTGAGAAGCTGATGCTGGGGATTACTTGAGTCTATGGTACCATGGTCAATGTGAACTTGCTTCCACAAGCAAAAATAGGGAGACCACGACTCAATAAATAAACAAATAAACAAATAAATAAATACGAATTTTTTTAACTGAAAACTCTTAAACTGTTAAAGATTTCATCTAAAACATGCACATCTTTAGTGTTTTTATATTGGGTGTGGTGTAATACTTTTATTTGCCTGTGTTTATCAAAATAAGGTTTATGGTCTCTAGAAAGAAAAAATAATTGCTTGGTATAATTTTTTTTTATTTTTTAATAACTGGTATCAAAAATTAATAGGCTAAAGATAGAATCAGTCATACTAAGTCCAACTCATCCAGGAAGGCCAACATGGAGTTTTATAGGTGGTAAACTCGCTTATATGGTAAAATCTTTAAGCAAATATTATAAGAATCTTTAATAAAAGTAATTGACTTATCAGTAATTGACCAAGTAAAAGTAATTGGTAACTTAAAGAAAAAAAGGCTATTTTAGGCAAGATAGATAAATGTACAGTGCATTTCCAGAGTGACTGGAATGGCAATTCCTGGGATAACTGCAATCTCTTGAATATTAAGCTTTGTGAAGTGTAACATACATTTAAACTCCATGTTGATTCTGTTTCTTTTAACATTATTTAAGTACTTTCCCATATTTTATTTTTGCAAAATTAAGGTTGCTCTAAACATAAAAAAGGGAAATTGTTGGGCATCTAAATTATTATACTGAAATATTAAATAATGAAATTTGATGTTATTTTGGTATTTTAGTGCAAACTAAATTGTGGTTAAAAGTTAACTGTGTTCTTTTATGTTGAAAATTACACTATAGGTACTATTGATTTGATGATTAGTGAGTAATTACAATTACATATAGTTCGGAAATCAAGAAATTGTTCTGAAAGCTAAAAGTTATGATTAAAATATTAAGTTAAATCTGGTGGAAATAATAAGATGAACAACTTTTATGAGAAAATGAGAAAATGAGAGAAAAGTATGGAATTACTTCTTTAAAAGAAAATGAAAACATTAATCTGAAGGCAGACTGTAATTTCTTAAATAGGATGAAGGAAATGTGTAGGGTCGAATTAAAAAATAAAAATAATATATAGGAAGTTTGTGAGAAAAGAAACTTGGAGAAATAAGCTCTATAATGTGATAAAGTAGCATAAATCAAATTGAAACCATGACGCCAACATGGGCTATGTCATGTGTTCACTGAATTTAGGCATTGCTGCCATTATCTGTGTCTGAAAAACACAGAAGCCTAAACCTGATAAGGGAACTTCCTTCTTTTACTTTGTTGCAAATCCAAGGTGGGGAAGAGAAAATGAATCACCAAGAGGGTGTGTGAGAGGAAACTGGAACCTCTGATTTTCAGGAGAGGAGGAGAAACGAAAAAAAAAAAAAGTGTGTGTGTGTGTATACATATACATACATACATACATACACACACACATTTTTAAGAAAGCGACTGAGTAGCCATTTTGGGCAGAAGCCCCCTAGAAGAGTGAGCTGTTGGTAGCAAGGAGCCATGGTGGGAGAGTGGCCAGCAGAATAGTAGCCAGTGTGAAGAGTGTGACACCCCAACAAGGTGACATGGAAAACTGGTACCTGTAGATAGCCAAGGACTTGGAAAGCTGATTTTGCATCAGCATTTACTAAAAATGTTTAAAGAGCCTTAAAGAAGCAGAGTAGCTGAGAACACCAGGAAGAGAAGAAGCAGAAAGAAGACATAGAGAAAGACTGGACTTTGCAGAGTTTCTGCCTCATGTTTGGAGAGACAAAAAGGGCACCATCTCAGACATGTATCTTTGGGACCTTTGGCACTACAAATGGTGACTGGGATATAACTGGCCACTTGTGGCATCAAAGACTTTTTGTTTAATTTTCTATTTTCCTTGTTAAAACCATGTTGTTAAGTTGCATTTGACAGACAACTGCTACACATGGTAGTAAGAACTTGAAATAATCTGGCTGGCAGAAGCTGCATTTTAAAACTGCCACTTTTTTTCTTTTGGCTTGTTGATTGGAGGTTTCTGTCCCATTAGCACTTGATATCAAAATAAGTTTATTTAAGTATTTTAGAATTAAACTTTAATATCAATAGTATACTTATATAAAATCAAACTTTATTTTTATATGTTAGGTGGAAAAATATTCTTAACTGTGCTCAGTTTGTACTGGTAGTTTATAAACTTTCAAAGTAATTAAAGAGCTGACATTTCAAGTTATCTTTTATACAAGAGAAACTTAGTCGTCAGCAATGTAATGAGTCGAGCTTTGCAAAGGTTATATGATCTTAGACTCTTTAATTTGTACTCTGGAAAATAAACTATTATTTCAAAAAAATCCATGTAAGCACTTTAAGTATTCTAATTTGTATTACTAGACTCCACAAAAGCAAAATTCTAAAATAAATTCCTTCAATTAGTTAAAAATATGAAATATGATCTGTTTTAGAAGAATTCTGAAGGTATCTGCAAAAATTTGTTCTTTCTTTTTACAAAAAGAAAAAGAGTAAGTCAATTCAGCCTGCTTGTTATGTTAAAACTTCATGGGGAACAAAACAAGAGACATATAACTTTCTAAACATATATGCAACATTACTATGGGTGCTCTAAAATTATATAACACTCCTTAAGGTCTGATAAATTCTGGTCAAATCTCATCATTCTAAAACATGTTATGCTACAAAATTAAGCATACATGCTTATCAATTTGCAATCAGATCTTTAACTATGATCATTTTAAAGTTTTTACAGAAATTACTTATACTAATGTTCTGTATTCAAATGAATTCACAGGAAAATAATTTGACAAATATTCAAATACAGATTTATCATGAAATTTAATTAAAACAAGAAATTGCAGAACTATGGGAAAAGTGAACTTGTGATTACTAACAAATTATCAAGATCAAGAAAGGCTAAATCAGCTACTGAGTACCTTTTGTTTGAAATGTTACTGATTCTTTTATCTTTTGTGTATAATAGATTTGAGATTTACCTTTTGTAAAATGTATGACCTACAGCTATATGCTAAATTATATCTTTTCATGAACACAATTGAACTTCTCTCCCTCTGATACTCTCAGAAAATGAAAAAAGTTAAATATTTTTGTTTCTTGATGGCAATGTGCTTAGTTAAAATCAAGAGATACTTTTTTCCATTTGAATGGATGATTGATTGGAAAAGTGTTGTATACTGAGTCTAAAGTAAAATGTATTATTTGACACCAGATCATTTACTAGATTGATTTCTGAGAGCCAGAAAAGAGAAAATATCTGACACCTTTCATAGGAGGACCCCAGTAGATCTAACAGGTAAGGATAAGAAAATGTATCCCTTTTCAGGTCCAGAACACCAAGAAATATATTGAGCAGGGATTTTCAAAAAAGAAAACAAATTACCAAATATAAGACAAAGAATTATCAACTAGGACCCCTAAGCCCCAAGAATATTACGATTAAGAGCAAAATTAAAGATTCTGTATGAAAACTTCCAATATAGCAAATTAAAAGAGTACATATGCTTGTTTCTAATCATGCTTATGCAAACAAACAAAAACCCTGGTCAAGTTTAATGGACCTAAACTTAATCTGCAAACAATTTTACTGTGCTGTTTGGTAGTATTCAGATGAAGATAGAGAGAAAAAAAAAAAGTATGCTTTAATATTACAGCTTTTTGTGAACATCAGGTTTTATATCTTTAAACATTTAAGGGTTTATTTTTTAAATATCTCTTTTGTACTTTCTATAAATTGGACAGGGTATTGAAGCTTTCAAATATCAGACTATGACCTTTCAAACAAATGTTTCCAGATTTTTCCTAATGGTTTGACTTGGATTGACTAAAAACTAAAATTTTTCTGAAGTTTTACACAACTTTATACAAGCTGGAGATGGAGAACTTGATATGAACTACAGAAAGATCATCACAATGACCTTAAGGTCAATTCTTTTACCTGATTGCTTTTTTTGAAATCCAGATTATATCAGAGATACTGAAACCTAGGAGAAACTTCATCTGAAGATGCTTTGAAACGCACACTGAGAAATCCTTTTTAGTGACTGACCTCAGAACTTATGACTGGATTTTGCTGTCACTAATGGTTAAACATCATTTTGCTTTTTTTCTATTGAGAGGACAATATAAAATTAACTTTGGAAACCCACCTACCAGACTGTCTTCGACATTAGATACACTGCTTAACTAAAGTATTTTCACAACAATGCAACTGATCTTTCACCCCTGAACTTTTAAAATGTGAATATCCGAGCGAAGTTTCAAAGGAAGAAAATTATGGGATCAGTTTCCCCAAAATGTCATATAGGTTTTACTCAAACATGTCCAAAGAAAGCATCTTGTCACCTTTAAATGGAGAACTAAGGTCAATGAAGATGATATAAGCCTCTGGAGATCTGCTTTTACTTAAAGTATGCAGGCTATTTTAAGCCAAAAACAGTAAAGAATCTCAGAGCTTTTTGTGTTCTTTTTTTTTTATGATCTAAGAAATATTTACTGTTCCCACTTTTGATGACCTAGAAAAATGTATTTTGAGGAGTATCATCCAGGTCTACTTTTATCAGTGAGTATGTCCTATTCAACTCAGAATCAGAGTGAAAATAGGACACCACACTTGTTGTCTGTCATATGGCATCTCCCCTTCTCTTCCTTTGATGCTCCAGGTTTCTAAACACAGGTTAAATATTCCCACCTTACTCCATTTTTCTTTACAATTTACAATGAAATCATTATCATATGTATACTTTTAAATTGATTTTTCCTTTGTTTAACCATCCGATGCACTTTTAATTACTGGTCCAGCCTAAGAATGACTGAGAAGGTAGGGCAGGACATTTTCCCCTTTACTCTGACATAATAAATCTTATCCAAGGACATGAAGTCATTTTCTCATACTTCTATGGAGATAATGATGCTGGAAACATAATTCTTTGTCACACATACATTGCTAGCTTTCCTGTTGTAAGATATCTATTTAATATGTTCAATCTTTTTTAACATGAGGAGGCAGATAAGCATAAAAATAAATAGAACATATTGCATAGTGTGTTGAATTTGTATAAAGTGAACACCTGTTTAACCAGAATCAGTTCAGATACTGAGTATTTTATTGTACTACAGTACTCCCTGTTATGACTTTTAGTTTATTTCTCTTGAAGGGCAAAGCAATACCTTAATTTTCATGATGAATCTGCAATCATTTTTTATCTCTCATTGGGTGCAATAGTAAAATACACAAATTTTGAGACTGACTTCTTGAAATCACCTATCATGTAAAATGTTGTTGCAGCCCTTTTTTACTACAACATAACATTTCAATCTGTGTAGACTGTACTACATATTAATGAATATGCATTCCATTGATTTTATGAAATTGCCAGAACAATGCTTCTGAGAATATTCATGTATGTGTCTGGGGACACACATGCATATATTTTCCTAAGTAAAGGAATAGAAATACTAGGTAATTGGTATTACATCTACATATCTATAGTTTCCTGGATTGCCAAGCAATACTCCAAATTAATTTAATTTCTTTAAACCACTTTAGATTTCCAAAACAGTATGAGTTTTCATTATGCAATAGTCCCATTTCTCATATTTTTTAAAATTATGCCTTATATTCTACTCATTGTAGTTGTTTCCTATTTTAATTGTAAATATCCCCGATAAATGTTTAATAAGAAATAATATTCCTTATATTATTATTATTATTATGTATTGGATATTTTCTTGGTAAAAATGCTCCTTAATCCATTTAATTGCTTTGTTGATTTTTATTTTACACATATCATTGTGGTACTATATATTATTTTATTTTTAATTTTTTACTGATAGTAATTAATTTATAATATTGATATGATTTAGAGAAATAAATACATACTTCATCATATGTACATAACCACACCACATCCACCTCAAAATTACTCATAGTCTCTTACCATAGACCATTGGCCCAACCCTCCCAAATGCCCCAGACTACCTCCCCATCCTCTCAACCCTTGTTCCCATCTCCATCCATCTAGTAGCCTCAAGTTTGCAGTTCTAGTTCTAGGATTTATTTTGGTTTAGTTTACTTGGTTCTTTGCTTTATTATATCTATATTCCACATATGAATGAAAGCATCCAGTACTTATCTTTTTCCTTTTGACTATTTCATTCAACAAAATCCCTTTGATCATCAATCTTGTCTGCATAATGGCAAGAGTTCATCTTTTTTACAACTGATTACTGTTCCATCTTCTCAGTGCATGCATGATTTTTTTTTGTAAATTTTTGAAATTTTGCAATTATTATTTTATGGAAAACACAACAGATATTGCTAGGTTAATCAGAAAAGCTTGCTTATTTTAAAATTTTCAAAATATTAACAGAAAAGCATCCATATATTTTATCTGTGATTAGATATTTCAAATATAGTTAAAATGCATGTCCTTAAGAACATAACATGTTCTAATGAAAATTGCATTTATATTTTTCATTTACTTTATAATATTTTAACATGGTCACATATTAGACATTTTTCAAAGAAAATATATGTACCCAAGGACATAGACACATTCCAATCCTTATTGCAAAAAAAACTTAAACCAATCTAGTTAGCATAGCAACTCTGTTCATGTATTTTTTTAATTAAACATCAGAGAAAATGATCTTTTTAAAAACTGTGTCTTGACACCATTAAGAGAGATATTTCTGATTTGAGGGGATTGGGATTGTTATCTACCTTTATTTGACTTTCTTAAGTTTTAACACAGTATCTCCTGTAGTCCCAAACTATTTACTAGATTTCACTGAATCATACAGTGAATTTCAAAGCTAGGGATGGAAGGGTTTGTAGTAACATTGATTTTTCTATGACTAAATCATTTGTGATGGTTGGTGATAGCGAATTATGTCCAGTTCAGGGAGAAAAATACTTCCTTTGCTGCAACTCACTTTTGATTCTTTGACTAGTCTCCATCTCACAGCATACCTCCATCAGTTACTAAATGTCTCTTAGCCAAATGTAACATGTCTCTAATTCTAAACTTCATACTGAGAAAGGAAACACATTCAGCAGGAAGAAAATAGCTACCAGATGAATTAAAGGAAAAAAAAATTAACAACAGCAAGGTTTGTCACAGATTTTCTGGGTCATTAAAGTAATTAGTCTTGCCATAGCAACTAACTGCTTTGATAGCTGCATTTTAAAGAAAAGATATAAAAGAGACAGACAGAATATGTTAAAGGGAAATAGGAAGCAGCGTCTCTTAGTATTTATAAACTGATATATTTTAAATATCAATGTGTAAGTATTTTTCTACATAAATCAAAAGGCTAGATTATTCTGCACAGCATTCTCAATAGCTCTTGGAATTCATGCATATTATTACAAATTGCACTTTGATTTGAGTTATTTTGCTCACTGTGCCTGTACCTTGTCTGTTTTTTTTTTTAACATGAGCAGTGTGCTAAGAAGATTTTTTCAGTTTCATAATAATTAGATTAATAAACCAGTACGTTCATGTTTAAAAAATGTGATTTATTTTTATGCAGGACATTTTTTCAGAGTAAAGAGCTTTGTCTTTGCAGATTCATTACTAGGTCATTACTTCAGAAATTATGGCAAATAATAATAAATAGATACATAACTTAAAAATTCTTCAGTTAAGTTTTGAAGATAAGTCAAAAATGTCAACAGTAATTGCTACCAACAATTGACAGACATGCACACATGCACTAACAGATACATATATATTTCACACTCAGAATACATAAAACAGGTTGAGGAAAGGTAATCTCTCTCTGGGTCTCTAAACACCTCTGAAGGATGACTTCTCAGATCTACTTCAGAAGTGAATGAAACTAGAGGGAATCAAGAGATGTATAGAGACCTGAGAGTAGAAGTAACTTACTTAATGACTGATTGCCCCTTTTGTAAAATTTTCCAAAGTTCCCTGAATCTGACTCTAGAAGGGGCTTCCTGATGAGGAGTGTGTGACAAGGACAGAGCAAGCCTGAGGCTGCCCACAGTCTCTTAATGATGTTGCATGTGACTGAAGGTTTAAAATTTAAGAATAGAAAGAAGAATTAACATTAAAACATACTGTTTTGAAGAACATGAACATTGTTTAAGAGGTAAAATCAATGAAACAAAGAGTTTCATAGCATTATGAAAAGTTTCAGCTGTAAATATTTGAAAATTGTAATATTATGTTTACCATGAAAAGGTCAGTTCTACCCTTCACCATCTAATAATGTGATGTTACTTCAATTAAAGGAAAGAGAGAAAATAGTCTTAGGAGAAAAAGCTGCTGAAAGATGCAATGTGGGTACAATGGTTTAATTAATCACATTTATCTCCACATTAATGTGGAGATAAGTGCACTTCTCTGGATACATCAGTTAGCTGCTGCTAATAGACAACTTTCATATTTTGATGATAAAAACTCAAGAATTTATTATTATATTGTTATTTATATATGGTTTGATTGTATTTTCTGCTGTTGCCTGCTTTGTCTGATTTTGGATAACATTGTCCATAAATCTGTAATGTGTTGGAAATTTTCCCTAAAGTGACTAGACCAGTCTAGGAAGGTATCAACAGGTATAATGAGTTTGTTCTCATTCCCATGTCTCTCACTTTCCTCAGTAGGCATGTTATTATTTTGGCAGTTGAATGAAGAAGCGGAGGTATGCGAACTTATTGCCAAGACTTTGTTTGTTCTAATAACCTGTTATTATATCAATAAAGTAACCGTGAGAAAGCACTGCATAGTTATATGGCAAAGAAGTGATTAGAAGGAACATGATGGGGATATAAATATAGTCAATTGACACCACATGACAAAGAAGGTTGATAATGTATATATATATATATATATATATATATATATATATATAAATTATTTTTTAAAAAAGAAAGTTGATAATAGTGAACAGTGGTTTACAGACACATAGTAAAATGAGTTCCTTATGCCAAGAACTTAGATGCTATGTCTAAGGAGGACATAAAGTAGATGTCACTAAATTAAGGGTTAATTCTGAAACTTAGATATAATATATTTTCCTGAAACCTACTCAGATACCCACAATTACAAAGGAATTTCTAGGTAATGATGGCTGGATGGAGAAATATATTTTGCACAATAGGATCTGAAAAGTCAATATCTATTTATTTTCAGATGAGTCTGATTTCATTATATATCAAGCATTTTCATTTGTTTTTTGTTAATTTTAATTGATCCACATCACATCTCTTTCCCCATTTTTTTCTAAACCAAAGGAATATGCAAAGCTAAATTAAAACTTTGTTACTAATATTATTTTCTGAAATGTTTTACTATTATTTTATTTCAATTTTTGTGCTATCACCCACTTGAAACCCTTATTATCTTATGTCTGTGTAATTGTATCAGGATTCTGTTTCAGTTTCATCTGTCCCTTCTACAACTTACAAAGTTGTGACGTAGAGAGCAGTAGCACTGGTTACTGGCACCTTAAAGAAATTCAAATTAGTTGCCATAACACTTAAAATTAAACTAATTTTGGTTATAATTTTTTATATTTAGATATTTATGTACTTTTTGGAATGAATTACCATGTCCACTGATGTCAACATCATTAGTTTGTCTTGGTCTCAAGGCTGCTGACTAAAATAATATCACTTTTTAAATTTCAGTATAAGTTCATTTTTCCATGTGTGGTCTCATGCAGGAAATGGATTTCTTCCCTTTTTCCCTAATATGTATACATTAAATTTTTATAAATATAATAAGTTGATAGAAGATTCTATTTATCCTGAGTATTATCAAATATTTTAAATCATTTTCAAATTAATATTTCATACTAAATTCTTATTTTTAATTTCTCTGAAATCTTGTAGAATATCTCTAAGCACTAAGACTGCATTTTTAAATAACAGAACTTCTAGCTATCACCACTTCCCATAATCCCTCACTCTGTCAGATACAATTTACTTTGAAATTACATTCTTTGTTTTCTATAATAAAGAACTACATTTGCTATGTTTGTATTAAGAATGAAAACTTTAGGTGTTCTGAGCATGAGTCATGCATATTTCTTTCTAAAAGTAAAAATATACAGAACACAGCTTAATAAGCAACACCTGCTTTGCTACTCTCAAATTTTTTGCTCCTTTAGGCTTTTGACTTTGCAACCTATGCTTAAATGCTACTAATCACATAATATTTCATTTTTAGTACTGTATATAAATACTAGATTGTAAATTGTATAATATAAAGGATCATATTTTAATGCAGAGTTAGGCATAATATTTTACTGCTTAACTAAATTAATTTTTAAAAATTATTTCACCCTTGTCTTATATATAATGTACATATGCCCATACACACAATGAGAAAGAGAGAAAATACAGAATACTTTTTTCAGGGCATTATAACTTAAAAGAAATGCCAGAATATTCATCATACTTAATGTAAGTGTGAAGTAACAATTATGCTCTCAGTTGACATTGGTTTATAATTGTGAATGGTAGCATTTTCACTTTTCTCATTGACAATTCTGTTTCCAATTAGTTGTGCATGACTTAGATTTGTATGAAGTCTTGAGTTAAGTTGATTTCTGTTTAATAATGAAATCTAATGAAGCTTTCTAAGTTCTTACCTCAATAATGATCCTTCTCTTATTCTTTGACAATATGAACTAAAATCTTCCTTCTCAACACCTACATCTATATAATGTTCTTGATAAGAAAGTAAAGATCAAATAAGTTTTTGAAATGTAGTGAAGCACATTTTCATCTTGGAGTTCTTTTGGCAGAATTAGTGCACTCAAAACTCATTGAAATGTTTAGCAAAGAAATCAATGTACTATAACAACATTCAATGTATAAATATAAGAAATAAAACTTTGTGTTTTATTTAAAAGTAAATAATACTTTTAAAGTCAGAATTAGAATAGAAATATGAACTTCATGTAATTAAATTAAATAACACTTCCCAATAATTATTTTTCAAGTTCTATATAGTAAGTTGTTGGATATTAGATAACAGCATTTTTCTGTCCATACAATGGTGTCTGGTCTCAACCAGTTTGTGTGTGTGTGTATGAAGAATCACATTTACTATCTGAATATAATTTTAAAATGAAAATGTAGTATATATCTTCAAATAAAATGTTTAATAATTTGTCTTTGTTATGCTAATGAAGTAGATATACCTAAGAATCTGTTATAAAAACTAACTTTAGAATACAACAATTATCTTGTTAAAGTGACAAGCAAATAAAAATATGAATAGAATTTTAAATGAAAATAAAGTGGTCTATTTTTATGATTCCAACTAATTGTCAGTTGATTGAATTTTGAGAAATGTTTAGAACTATTTTGATTTTTAATAATAAAGTAAAAAAATTGTTTTTGTTCAATATCAGTATTATAAATGAATATATTAGAAAATATTTACAATCTGCCGCAGATATCAAAAGATAAATCAGCAGTTACTTTCAGTGGAAATTTTGAAGATATGTCACATAAAATCTTTCTCTGCTTTAAAAATTATAATGATAACAAACTTAAGTTCCAGCATGAAAATAATTGAATCTCCTCTTACAAGTCAAATTAAGGAAACAGATTTTCTAACCTGAAGAATCTATAAGGGTCACCACTGCAGCAGAACTAAGGAGCCTCCCCCTTCACCCAGGTTACTGAGGGAACCTGCCTGCCCTTCTCCCACCCAGGCGAGATGCTAGAAGTCACTGGAACTAGCACTGCTGTCACGGCACTGACACAAGTTAATAAACTAAACTACAGATCTACCCGCAATCTTGAAAAAATTACTATCAACATGCTGACCAGTACCAGACCTAAGTTTCTCAATATGTAGAATAAGTCAGAAATAAAACACAGTAAGGAGAAAAACTGTAGACATGCAAACAAGTCCTACAGAAAAAAATCTATCACCACCAAAGATAAGACAATCTCCAGAAAACACAAAGGAAGACATTGAAGACATCTCAGACAAAGATTACAGCAAAATCAACATCATAAAAGCACTCCAACAGATAGGAGAATAAAAAAAAAAAAAAAAAGGACAGCAGAATGATAGAAGCATTTATTGCACTAAAGGAAGAAATAGAAAGATATAAAAAAGAGAATGTGGGTACAAAAGGACACCTGTGCTCGGATGTTTATTGCATCACTATTTATAATTGCAAGGACATGGAAACAACCCAAATGCCCCAGAATAGACGAATGGATGAAAAAAAAAAAAAAGATGTGGTATATATATACACAATGGAGTATTACTCATCAATTAAAAATGACAAATTTGATGAATTTATGGAAACCTGGATGTACCTAGAAGAAATAATACTAGCAGAAATGAGCCAGATAGAAAAAAACAGAAACCAAATGGTTTCACTAATATATGGTCAACCAAATTAGTACACAATTGGAAAGTGGGGACCAGCTGGAGCGGTTGGGGAGGTGAGGTGGTGGGTGACACCCAGGGATCAAAATGATGTCAAATATATATAAATAAATTATTAAAAAGAAAAATATAAAAAAGGAAGCATCAAAAATATGAAAAAGTATAACCTAATTAATGAACTGAAGAATGAAAATGAATTCCTAAAAATGAAATTAAAGGAGACCCAGGATTTAAGAGTTACTATAGATGAGCTCAAAAATGCAGGGAAAAGCCATGGAAGCAGTTTAGATGAAATACAAGAACGAATCAGCACTTCTGTGGATATAGTAATAAGGAGGTTGAACAAAATAAAAGAGAGATAAACAAAGAAGATTGAAGAAAAACTCAGAGATATGTCAGATTCCTTAAAGCAAAGAAACAAGTGTAACAGGAATCCCAGAAGGAGAGGAGAGAGTCATGAGAACTGAAAGCCTTTTCATTATAATAATAGAGGAGAACTTCCCAAATCTGAAGAAAGAAATGAAAATAGACATATAGGAGCAAAAAAGACACCAAACTACTTTAATGAAAGAAAAGCCATACCAAGACACATCATCGTAAAACTTCCAAGAACCCAAGATAAGGAAAAAATAATGAGAAAGTCTAGAGAAAAGAAACAGATAACACAAAAGAAAATCTACTAGGCTTACCTCAGATTTCTTTGAAGAGACACTCCAGGCAAGAAGAGAATGGAGTCATATCTACAAAAAACTCCAAGAAAAAAGTGTCAGTCAAGAATACTCTATCTCGCATAACTAGCCTTCCTCTATGAAGGAAAAATTAAAACCTTCTCTGACAAGCAAAGTCTCCAGAAATTTGGTTCCACTAAAACCCCACTCCAAGAATTTTTGCAGGAGACCTCAAGATCAAAGCCATAAGAAGAACAAATAAAACAAATAAAAGAAACCAAATCAAAATCGCAAAATGACCACCAGAAAATCATTAGACTATCAAACGTCAATAATCACCCTAAATGTCAATGGTCTAAACTCGCAATCAAAAGAAGAGTTGCAGACTGGATCAGAAAACAGAACCCAACATTCTGTTGCCTCCAAGAAACACATCTGATCTCTAAGGATAAGCATAGACTGAAGTTACAGGGTTGGAAAACTATATTACAAGCAAAGGCCTCCACAAAACAGCAGGGGATGTCATTCTTATAGCAGACAGAGCAGACTTCAAATTAAGAAAAGTGACAAAAGATAAAGGTGGCCACTATCTAATGGTTAAAGGATCAGTCCACCAAAATGACATAGCAATAATCAATATATTAACACCTAATGAGGGAGCACCAAAATTCATAAAACAACTACAAGTAGAATTGAAATCAAATATTCATGAGAATACATATGTGGTAGGAGATTTTAACATGCCACTCTCACCGAAAGACAGATCAACAAAATAGAAACTACACAAAGACACAAAAACTTTAAAGAAAGAACTAGACCAAATGGCCTAATAAATACATACAGGACACTGCATTTCCAAGGAAGAGAATACACTTTCTTTTCAAATGCACATGGTTCATTCTCTAAAATTGACCATTTCGGACACAAGGCAAACCTGAACAAATACACAAAGATTAAAATAAGACCAACCTTTTTTTCTGATCATAAAGGCATCAAACTAGAAATCAGCAATGAAAAGAAAATTAGGAGAGTAAACATTACATGGAGACTGAACAACAGGTTGTTTTAAAGATCTGGGTAAAAAAAAATCAAAAAAATTAAAACATACACGGAGACAAGTGATGAAGATGACACAACATTTCAAAATATGTGGGATGCAGCTAAAGCATTATTAAGAGGAAAGTTCATAGCAATACAGACCCATATATAAAAATTTGAAGCAGTCCAAAGAAATACTCTAATCTCTCAACTTAAGGACCTAGAAAAAGAGCAACAAAAATACCCAAAACCCAGCAGAAGACAAGAAATAACAAAAATAAAAGCAGAGATTAATGAAATAGAAACCAAAAATATCATCAAGAAGATAAACAAAACCAAAAGTTGGTTCTTTCAAAAATAAATAAAATTAATAAATCCCATGCAAGGCTTACAAAGAAAAGAGAGAGAACTCAAATAACAGGATCATAAACAATAAGGGAGATATTACAACAGACACAGCAGAAATTCAAAAGGTATTTAGAGACCACTACAAACATCAATACGCAAACAAGCACAACCTAGAAGAGAAGGACAAATTGCTAGAACAATACAGTCATCCAAAACTGAAGAATAGAGAACTTAAAACAGGTCAATCACAAGCAGAGAAATTGAGGCAGTCATCATAACTCTCCCTAAAAACAAAAGCCCAGGTCCAGATGGTTTCACAAATGAATTCTACCTAACATTCAAAGGGGAACTAACACCACTACTGTTAAAACTTTCATAAACTTGAGGAAGAAGGAAAGCTACCAAATGTGTTCTATGAAGCAAACATTACACTAATTCCAAAACCAAACAAAGATAATGCAGAGATAGAGAACTATAGACCTAGCTCCCTAAGGAACACAGATGCAAAAATTTTTTTAAAAAACTTGCCAAGCCGAATCCAACATTGCATAAAAAGGATTATCCATCATGACCAACTGGGATTCATCCCAGGGGCAAAGGGATGGTTCAATATCCATAAATCAATCAACATAATCCATCACATCAACAAAGAGGAAAACAAAAAACATATGATCATATCAATAGATGTGGAAAAAGCATTTAATAAAGTTCAACATTCTTTAATGATGAAAACCCTGGAAATAATTGGTATAAAAGGAACATACCTCAGCATAATAAAAACTATATATGACAAACCCACAGCAAATATCATCCTTAATGGGGGAAAAAATGAAATCATTTCAATTAAGGTCTGGAACCAGGCAAGGATACCCACTCTCTCCACTCCTTTTAAACATAGTTCTGGAAGTCCTAGCTAGGGCAATAAGACAAGAGAAAGACATAAAAGGAATCTGAAT
>PVHY01002658.1:0-122050 GCA_004024945.1 Uropsilus gracilis | reverse complement strand
ACCTGCAACCATAAAATACATAGAAGAAAACCTGGGCAAAACCCTTCATGAATTTCACCTCAGAAATCCATTTTGGGAAACAAGTATGGCCGGCAAAAGAATGAAGGAAAACATAAACAGCTGGGACTATATCACACTAAAAAGTTTCTATTCAGCAAAAGAGACAATAAAACAAAAAGAAACCCAACTGACTGGGGGAAAATTTTTCCCTCCAGACAAGTGACAACTGTCTGATAACAAGATCCACAAAGAGCTCCTACAGCTCAACAAGAACAAAGCAAAAACCCACTCTGAAAATGGGGAGAACTAAAAAGACACTTCACCAAAGAAGCGATACAAATGGTTAATAGGCATATGAAAAAATGCTCCACATCACTAATAATCAAGGAAATGCAAATTAAAACCACACTGAGATATCATCTTACACCAGTAAGACTGGCCCATACAAATAAAACAGACAATAACAAATGTTGGCGCAATTGTGGAGAAAAAGGAACTCTCTTACACTGCTCATGGTAATGCAACCTGGTCCAGCCACTATAAAAGACCATGTGGAGGACCCTCAAACAATTGAAAGTGGACTTACCATTTGACCCAGCCATCCCACTACTAGGAATCTACCCAGAGGACATGAAAACATTAAATCAAAAGGACACCTGTATGCACATGTTCTTTGCAGCTCTGTTTACAATTGCCAAGATTTGGAAACAAATCAAATGCCCCCAAACAGATGATTGGCTAAAAGAAATGTGATACATATACACGATGGAATACTATGCATCAATCACAGAGGACAAACACATGTCATTCACTGCAATATGGGTGGTATTAGCAGAAATAAGTCAAAAAGAAAAAGAGAAATACAGGATGGTCTCACTTATATGATGGATATAGGGAAAACAAACAAATGAATAAGAAAAAATAAAAAATAACCAATGGGACTGAGCAACTGAGCGAGAGAGGAGGAGGGGGAAGAAGGTCGGGGAGGTGAAGAGCGCAAAAGATCAGGATGGTTAACAGGTGTTAGTGAAATGGGAAACCCCCGGGGTACACAATAATAATAATGTAATATAAATATAAATACATGTATATGCAAATTAAAAATAAATTAAATTAAATTAAAAAAAAAACCAGCCATCACATTCTCTGTGGATATCTCTTCTATCTTATTCCCCATTATACATTCCCAGAAATAATAATTAGTACACTGGATCTGATGTTTGCCATGTGAGTGGTATTTGGAATTTTTAAATCTCACATCAGTAAATAATATATTATTTTGCATGGTTATAAAATAAATAAATAAACAAACAAGTAAATAAACAAGTAAATAAATAAATAAAAAGGTAGAATCCTGGAAGTGTCTTATTTGGGATCAAATATATATTAGCTGGCTTGCTAGCTATTATAATATATATCTATAATGTATATCTATAATATAATATATAATATATAATATATATATATTAGCTAGCTAGCTACTAGATAGATAGATAGATAGATAGATAGATAGATAGATAGATAGATAGATAGATAGATAGATAGATAGATAGATAGATAGATAGATAGATAGAGATAGATAGATATCTCAAACCTGTTCATGTTTTGGGGGCTCTGTGAGTTATACATATATCTTAAACAAGACACTAGACTTTAACTTGAAGTGCTGACAAGCATTTGTAGCCTAGTATGTACAGGCCCTCTTGGTGAAGATAAGTAAGAACATATATACAATGTATAAACCTGCAATATAAAGCAATGGAAACTCTGAAACTGAAAGTAGAGCAGAGTAAGGGAACAGAGTGGCATAAGTGTGTGTGTGTGTGTGTGTGTGTGTGTGTGTGTGTGTGTGTGTGTGTGACGAGAATAGTAAATGTAATAGGGTGTCAGTCATCAGAAACCAGGGATGCATCTGTGGTGGGCTGCATAAGGGAGGAGACAGCCACAGGAAGCTCAGGCAGAAGTTCTCGGGCAAACAGAAGAGGAAGTGCAGGATCTTGAGAAAAAATACTGGAATCTTTAGCAATAGCAAAGTAATTAGTGTCACTATTTCAGATGAATTAAACAGGAGAATGATAGGACTATAGCCAAAGTTGGACTTATGCCTCACACAATTTAAAAAGAGTTAGGATTTTATTCTGAGCATTATGGAGAAAGGCACTTTTTCAAGGAGGTCATAACTATTGATGGAACATTTTCTATGCTAAAATAGAAACAGCAGGAGTGGAATTGCTGGGTCATATGGTATATCTATTTTTTTTGATTGATTGATTTTTTTTATGTCTTGTTTATTTTTATACAGTATTTGGATTTTCCCCTAAGGTCTAGTCCCCCTCTTTCTCCCAACACCGTATTACAATGATATGTGGTTATGTTATTACAGTTGCTTGTGCTCATCCCGCCAATGTTTTGCCCGCTTTCACTTCCCTCCCTTGTTGTGTGCCACAGCTTGGTGGTCAATTTGCAGGTTTTTTTCTTTTCCCTGACCCTTTTGTTCAGTTTTTCTATATTCCACAAATAAATGAAATTGTCTGACATTTCCCTTTTTTCCTTCTGACTTATTTCGCTTAGCATAATCCCTTCCAGCTCCATCCATGTTGCAACAAATGAATGGATTTAGTTTATCTCTTTTGGTAACTCTGAGTAGTATTCCACTATGGATATATACCATAACTTTTTGATACATTTATCTATTTGGGGGCATTTAGGTTGTTTTCATATCAACCATTGGAAATAGTGCTACAAGAAACAGATTTCCTTCTGAATTACCATTTTAGTGTTGTTTGAATAGGTTCATAGGAGTGGAATAACTGGATCATGTGGTAGTTCCTATTCTGTATTTAAGGAAACTCCACACAGTCGCTGGACAGTAAATATATTTTAATGTTTCAAGAAATCCCACTACTGTTTCCTAAAGGGACTGGACTAGTCTACATTCCCAACATCCCCATCATTTTTCCACATCCACACCAACACTTACTTTTGGGTTTTTTGATATGGATCATTCTCACAGGTGTGAGGAAGTATTTCATTGTGGATCTGATTTGCATTTCCCTAATGGTAAATGATGGCTCCTTCATGTTCAGTGACAACTGTATGCCTTCTTTGGAGAAGTGCATACTTAGCACTAGCCCATTTTTGATTGGGTTATTTATTTTCTTTTCCCTAAGTTGTATGAGTTCTTTGTAGTGCTGGCTATCAGCCCCTTGTCAGATGTATAAATATTTTCTCCCATTTGGCAGAGTTCCTTTTGTTTTAATGATAGTTTCCTTCACAGTGTGGGAGCTTTTTAGTTTGATGATGTCCTGTTATTTTTGCTTTCTTTTTTCTCTCACCTCTTTGAGATATGCCCTTAAACACATATCATATATATTTTATATATTATATAATGTAAACACATAGTGATATACAATATAGCATTTTATTATTATATTATAGATCTATATTATAAATATATTTATATAATTAATATATCCTTCAGCATTTTTGTATTTATATTACTATATTACATTTTATTTACTTACCTTTCCTGCATTTCAAGAACATCATATTCACTGCTGTGCAGAAAATGAACTTTTTAAGAATGGGCATATTGAAAGTATGATAGGAGAGGAAAGAAGTGAAGCTGAGTTAGGAGAGGTTTGCATGCTGAAGTATAAAAGAGAAACTTGAACTTGGGATATGACAGTGGAATCAATATACTGTGTTCAGGAGAGATGTTGACTGTAGAGTCAACAGATCTTACTAAATTTTGGGGCAAAGGGGGAAGATAAGATTTTTAGATTCACACACAGAAAAAAAAGATTAATAGAGATACTAAGGGAATTACAAGGATTATGGGGAAAGGAAATTAATTATTCTGTTTGTATATATTTGAGATGCACTATTAGACCACAAAGTTTAGCTACAAAGTAGGCAACTGGACTGATGAACATTGGGGGGATTTGTGACTGGTAGCCTTCATCGTAAAGATTGTTTCCATAGTTAAATAGGATGACCTAGGGATAAATGGTTAGAGATGATATCCCTGGACTAAATTTTACAACATTCCAATGTTGAGTGGGAAGAAAAGCAGAAGAACATAACAACAGGAGGTTGAAAATGAGGAGGCAATGAGTTAAGAGGAAGTCTAGCAGAATTTAGTTTCCTGCAAGTCAAGTATAAAATGTTTTAAGTAAGAGAAGTATTTATGTGAAAAGCTGCTGACAGATCAAATAAGATTATATTGTGAAAGCAGCTAGACTTTTCCACTGAATTTGGC
This sequence comes from Uropsilus gracilis, assembly GCA_004024945.1. Lineage (NCBI taxonomy): Eukaryota > Metazoa > Chordata > Mammalia > Eulipotyphla > Talpidae > Uropsilus > Uropsilus gracilis. The sequence goes on along the minus strand of PVHY01002658.1, from coordinate 117,789 downwards.
AATATTGAAATTTCTGTTCACTTGCTTAAAAGCACTTTGATGGAAGGGGATTGCTAGAACCTTTGTAATGTATATATTAACTTCCTATTGATGCTGTAACAAATTAGGACAAAATTAGAACAAGATTTATTTAAGGCCTTAAAATCACACATATGTATTATCTTATAGGTCTGGGGCCCAGAAATTCAAAATAGGTATCTTGGGAGAAAACCACAGTGTCAGTAGAGTTGCTTCTCTCTGGAGGCTTGAGAGAAGAATCTGCTTCCTGGCCTATTCCTTCTGGTCTATACTCCAAAGTCATCTTGGGCCATTTTCTACCGCCCAAGAAGGGGTTCACAAGAGAAGAAATAAGCATGACTGCTTAACAGTGACAGAAAATTATATTGGGAAGGAACTTGCTTTGTGACTAATGAGGACAGAGAGGCACTGGTGGATGGATGCTTCAGGGTGGCCTGAAGGAAAGATTCTTCAATCTCCTGAGCAAAAACAAAAACAGAATTAACTACAACCTCCTAATATTTAGACTTAATCAGTGTTGTTTATGGGTTGTTTTTTTGTGTTAAAATACTATCTAGCCATGACTTTATTCATTCCCAATTCACTTCCTAATGCAAGGTGGGTTGAACCTGACATTCTCCTGGGAAACACTGAGAAGTTAAATGAATACTTAAAGATCAGCAGGAAGATTAGGAAGCAGAGTTAGGTGAGTAAGGACAATGAAGCCATCTTGCTGCTCAGTAAGTCTTAAGGAACATGAGAGATTGCAATAATGAACTGCCAAAAGATTATTGGTCCACTTAAGGTTTTCTCTATCTAGAACCCAGCGGTCACACTGCCTGCTTTTTTCATCTCTTGAATGCATAAATGAGAATCGGGAAAATATATCTTCTCTTTATAAAGAATCGCAATTCAGGAAGTTTCTAGGTGCGTTGAAGTCACTTGCCATTATAGTTCCATGATTCAATTGTTTTCTAGACATTAACAGACAGCTCTTAAAACACAGTGCCAGTAAAAATACACTCCATGTTTCAAAATCATGATCAAAGATCATTTAATAATTTAAAAAGCATATATGTGTTTAAGCAGTTAGTAGAAATTTAATTAAAATTATTTGTGCTCAGAGGATTGCTGATGGTCTCCCTTGCTATGAGATGTAATGATTCCTCACTTCATTGGCAACACTGTATAATACTAACAGTGGGAAAAAGTGACTCTGCTGAAGAATAATAACCAGGGTTAAGAAACTCCTAATGGTAGATCCTAATCTCCTTTGAGATACCAAGAGAAAGAAAGAAATTCTAAGATGATAGGAAATGACTGAAATCCCATGATCTTCAAGTAGAAATGAAAATTCCCAAGAGTAGTTTGGTAGGGGTGAGGACCTTCTATGCTAGATTTAAAAGGTTGCTTCTTTTCAGATTAGAAAACCAGTGACAAGAAGCACACACTATGCTTCTCATTACTTCTTGATCCTACAAGCAGACAATGTGATAATTACATAGAACCATCCTTCCCTTGAACATGTAGATAGGTTTTCAGTCAACCCACATAGCTCTTTCCCTGGTTTCATTTTCTTTCTCTTTCTACACCTATATGAGAATTTGAGTTTTTCAGAGTCCTTTGTCTTCTTTTCACTTTCAATTCCTTGAGAATACCAGTCAATAGAATGTCTACCGGATATTATCTAACTTCTTTTTTGAATTTTAATTAATTTTATTTATTTGTCACATTTGTGCATTAATTGATCCCCTGATATAAGGCCCTCCCTGCTCCTCCCTCCATCTCCCCAATCCAGTCACTCCAACTCCCCTCTTTCTGCAATTTGTTGGTTGGTGAAGCTGATATTCAGTTGTTCATTGTTTGGCCTGTTGGTTTCTTCTGACATCTGGTAAATGTTCTTTTCCTGGGTGAGGACCTGAGTTCCTGTGACCTGTTGGTTCATACTGCTTAATTTCTAAGAATAATTTTGAGGCAGGTAGCCTGTCCCAGCTCACCCGGGACCCCTTGCAGGGCAAGTGTGTAGCATTATTCTCCAAGTTCCTTTTTTGTGGCATTTCCTGCTGTGAAGTTAACAGTCTCCTTTTCCTCAGACCTGTGTGGTTGCTGGGACTCATGCCTTCTCATTCATGCTGGCTACCTCCTCCGTTCTGGTGTCTACCCTGTGGTGCTGCTTTTAAGCCTTTTAGCTCTGGCTTCTGGTGTTGGGATCCCATCTCTTGGTCATTGGTGTTAGAGGAGTTCTGCGGTGGGACAGACTCCAGCAGGAGGTTTGTCCATATCCTCTCCACTCTTGTGGTTTACAGTTTTATTGCAGGGCTGCAACCCTTTCTCTTGTGGCTTTCTTTCCCAGATGTGAGAGGAGAGCGCTTTGCTCACCTTGGTGTGATCTCTGGATCAGGGTCTTGTTTCATTAACTGCTAGAACACTGTAGGCTGTTTGCTAGGTCTTTGCTAGGTCACTTATGTGACTAATCTCACAGTCATGTCTTGTGGGTCTGATCTTGCTCAGTTTGGGTCTTGCCCAGGTGACAATCTTGACCACGGCCTTGTTTGTTCTTCTTTTCTCCTGTGTGTCAGTCAGTAGATTGTTGGTTTTCTCCTTTCCTGAGATATCTGTTAGGAGTGGAAGTGACAAGAGGGGCCCCCCACCACTCCGCCCTACCCATAGCCCACCAGAGGTGTGGCCCTGCCTCCGGACATGAAGGGGCTAAGGGCTGTCCTCCCTCTCCCAGGACCCCATTGCCCCCTGGCTGCAACCAATGCTGCCAAAAGAGGCATTGGTGGGAGCCTGATCTGTGCAACGGCCTGCAGCATGTGGGCTCAGACCCTGTCCCTGAGTCCGGCTTGACCAGTTCCAGGCTGGGTTAACATGGCCCAAATTTCCCCCCACCTACCCACCTTCACACCAAAATGAGGTGCGGCCTGGCCCCTGGCTAAGGGCTGCCCTCCCTCTCCTGTATCTAACTTCTTTCTTTATTTTTTATTGATTTAAATTTGACCTATAACATTATTAAGGTTTCAGATGTACAATAAAATGACTTGATATTTTTATACATTGCACAAGGATTGCTAAAATAACCACTATGAAATACCCTAAAATGACCATTGTTCATCATCATGCAAAACTAACTTTTAAGATTCATTTTTTTAAACAACTTTCTAGTGTGCTTCACAATATTATTGGCCAAATCACTATGTTGTAAATTGTATTCATATGGCTTTAGTTTCCTTTTGGAAGCTCAGACCTCTTGATTCCTTTTACCTACTTCTCAATCTTCTTTCCCTCTGGTAGCTATCATTCTATTCACTCTATTTTTTGAGATTTTTTTAAAGGAATTTGTTTTTTGGTTCTCACATATAGGTGAAATCATATGGTATTTGTCTTTATCTGTCTTATTTCACTTAGCATAGTTCCCTCAATGTCCATCTATGTTGTCAAATATGGTAACATTTCACTCTTTATTGTAACTCAGTAGTTTTCTGTTACAAGTATACATATCCTTTTTAGCTATTCATCCATCATAAACTCAATTTTTCCCACAACTTGATTATTGTAATTAATGCTGTGAGAACATAGGTTCTGCATCTTTTTCTTGATGATGACTATATTAGCCTACATAGAACATATCCATCATATAACTTCCTAGCTCTCAGGTGCTATATGTCTTGAGTTTCTGAATTATTAGACTTACTCTTCATTCCCCTTTCCTAAACTAAAGAATAAGATCATTAGAGGTACTTGCCTTGCCAACTCCTTTCTAAGTTACACCAACTCTTGAACCTGCAACCAGCCTTATTTACTACTGGCTTTGTCCTCTTTATCTTCTTCAAACACTCATTGGATTTGTCCATTTTTTCTAAACTTTTATACTATAGCAAAGCTAAAGAAGAGTGAAAGCATGGGAACAAAAAGAGCTTTTTCTCTAGGGAGCTCAATATGCTAAACCATGCAATGGAGGAGTGACTGCTAGACATTGTAAAAGGTTTGTAAAAATTGGAGATCCTATTTTTATGCTCAATGATTGTACATGTAGTGCCAAGTGTATACTTGTAATCTTTCAAAATTAGTCCCTTTAAAGGATTTCTGTCTAAAAATGTCCTAGATGCTACTAGAGCACTTCTATCAGCACAAAAATATACAAACAAGTTGGTTCACACTCCATCTAGTCACTCAAAGAAAAGCATTCTAGTCATGAATATTTGAAAGAAACAGAATGAAAACCTAAGGGAATATCAGGCCTGGTGATCCAGGGCAAAGGAGTGAAGGCATTGCATGAAAATGCTATTTTCTCTATTAGCTTAGGAGCTATGGTTCTAACTGAGAATAATATGATGGTATTTCCCTTTTATTACCCATTTCATTCATGACAGAAAATACTATTTTCTGCAATGATAGGCAGAGATACTAAAATACTTAACCTATCAAATAGGTTTTAATAAAAGTCTTTTGTCTCCAATCAACCTAGAGAGTTGAGTTTAAAGCTTTTATGTGGGAACATTTTAATTAATATTCATGCTTTTACTGACATATTTTAAAACATTTTATTAACTTAATATCAGAGTCAGTAGTATTAAACTATCATAATAATCACAGAAATTGTAAGTTGGGCAAAAACAAAAGTGATTAAGAACTATTTGTTAGATGACATTTTACAAGTAACTAGGACATTAATTGCATGACAAATAGGCATAGAAAATGACCACTTTTGAGGTGGTGACTTTCAGCACATGGTCCAAGACATCTCTAGACATAGAGATCATCAGGAAATAGGCCTAACTTGCAAAAATGGTTGATTTCAGATGCTCTCTCCTAAGTTTATTTTGACTTCAGGAAAAGAATTGACTTAAGTGCCAGAAAATAATAGAAATACCATTTCTGTCACTGATTTACTATGTGATTTTGGAAAAATTAATAGATTTCTCTGGCTAAAATAGCCATTCTAATTATCAATGGTATAATTAATAGCAAATAAAAAATATGTGAGTAACATACAGTGTGCTCAGTGATAAATAGTGACCTATGCCAGTTGTTAACAACTGGGAATCACCATCCTTCCTCCTCTAGTCTCTTCACTGGAGGGGATAAATCTGGAACCACATATGATCCCTAGAATCCCTGTCTCCACTTGGTTCCAGGTGAGATAGTCACTGAGAATCATTCTCTTGACACCTGGGAGAGAAGATATCTGCATTCTCTAGTCGCAGGTGAAAATACATGTGTGGGAAGATTTCAGGCATCAGATCAGCAGCAACCTTAGGACCAGTACCTAAGATTCAGAGCTTGATATTATAAGCAAGGTCAATGGTGACAGCTCCAGGATCTTTTGGGATTTACCACATGTCTTTAGTCAGTTCCTTCAAATTATCCCCTTCTAGCAGAAGTATTCCTTATGTCTTTTAAGGGCAGGGCTTTCTGAAGACCTAAAACCTCAAAAATCTTCCTTTTACAAATCCCTCCATGGGATCCTGACAGGTATATGACCATAAAGTTCCAACTTTCTTTCAAAGCATGTCCATAAGTTGAGGAGGAAGAAGCTACCTATCCAATGGAAACCAGATTTTGAGTGATTTGTTTCTGTCTGCAAAGGAAAACAGTAAATACCCAAAAGCAGACGAATAGATAAAGAAGATGTGATATCACACAATGAAATACAACTTAATGATAAAAAAAGACAAACTCACACCATTGCGGCAACATGAATGGGCTGGGAAGAAAGGTTCTAAGTGAACTAAGTCAGAACGAGAAAATAAACACTGGATACTGTCACTAAAATTGTGGAGTATAGAGGAAACAAATGAAAGGTCAGATAAAGGTGAGCTTAAAAGCATACCTTTGAAAGCTGACTACAGAACTGAAGCTTCCAAAGGAGGAAGAGAGTGGGGAACAAGGAACTATAGTGGTGGAGTATGGGTGATTTGATGTTGGCACTACCTGATGGGAGGATCCTAATATTACTTCAGTTAGAGAGAGAGAGAGAGAGAGAGAGAGAACCAGCAGTATCCTGAAACAAATAAGCAAGCAAACAAAAATTATAAGACAGCTATTTCAGGTGACTAAAGCATTCAAAATACATATTTTTAATGTTTGATGTACTGACAAGAATGTAATGGAAATTCCCAAAAGCTAAAATAAAACAGAAGAGGAACTAAGAGAGAGAGTTGCAAAGGCAATATTTGGAGAAATAATCACTGATTCTTTCTTGGAACCTATAAAGAAATAATCCTCAGATTTAAGAAGTACAAAGAAAGTATGCGACAAAAGACACAGGACAGACATCTAGGCACTTGTGTGACATCAAAGACATGTTATACAAAGAGAAGTCCCTACAAGCTGGATACATAAGATGGATTGCCTAAAAGAAAATTGCTGTTGACTGGTAGCTGATTTCTCAAAAGTAACAAAGTAGCAAGGAGACAGTGGAATAAAATAAAACGTATCAATGTATTTACTCACTGGAAGTATTTTCTTAAACAGCACAAAATAAAATCACGTCAAGAGCACTAAAAAAAGCTTGACTGCCCACAGACAGTCAGTAGAGGAAATACTAAAAGCAGTGGCAAGCAATGTGTCTGCCCAGTGGTAATTTTTTAAAAAAGAATGAATTAAAGTACTGGATGAAAAGAGTGAAAGGGGTAACTGGATCAGGGAATCCTTGGGTTGATGTGGGGAAGGAGCTAGAGCGGATGACTTACTTAAATTACTGACTTAAATTATAAATCAGCTTTTATAATGTCTTACATTGCCACCAAAATAACAGAAATAGGAGTGACTTCCCTAGCAGTAGAAAAGCAGGGGCAAAACTGAGAATTGGAATCAGTGGTCAGAGGCTATTCTAAGGTGCAGAAACAAGCTCAGGTATAGGACCCATCTTTGAACAGTCAGGGAATGGGGGGTCGGGGTGGGGGAGATGGCCTGCAAGAACATGGTAGAAAGATCTTTTTGTGCCATTGGAAGTTTTTCTGCTGTTCTCGAAGGCACAGATCTCTAAATGATCCTACCAATATCTAATTGAGTTATTTCAAATAATTATGTAGTCAGATGTAGGGGAGGGCTATGAATATTGGAAGGTCAGAACATATTTGAGAGGAAATTGCAGTTACTGAAATACTCATTTTAAAGGGGTAGTGTAAGCAAAGAAAGAAAGCTAATGATTAAGTATTCCATTTTGTTCATTCCTTTATTAGGAGCAAGAGCCCTGTTCCCAGAGGCTTCCACAGGCTGCTATTTAATAAAACTAAATTGTGATTATGGATGGACTTTGGGAAGTGTTCTCTTTGCTAATCCTGGCAGCTGTCCCTGGAGGGAAGGCCCTTAGAGTTTTCTGGCAATTAAGGCACTTGCTCATAAAGTGATCTCTCAAGGTGATCAGGTTGCTGCCTTCCCTGCTTGGCAATGTAATAATTAAACACAAGTTTGTAGTTCTTTGTATTCTGGAAACTGTTATTTATATAGTTTGAAAATAATTACAGATTCAAGGTTTGGTTTTAATGTCCCCAGGATGCTTGATTTACTTTCTTGTTGATGCCAACCTGGCAAGATTGCACATACAGCCGCAGGATAGCTGGGCTGTTCCCAAGGAAAAGGGCGAAATGCAAGTTCTGTTTGTAACCAGGGTTTCTCCATGAGTGAATTAACCAGAGAGTAATTTTTAACCTTCCAGCAAGTTGCCATATGCCCTAAGGTAAAGGCTTTGCCAACAGAGGTGCTGCTTTTTCTTCCCCCCACACCCAATTTCTGCCTCCATCTCTGCTTATATCCTCTTCTCTGACTACAGGTGATCCTTCCAAATCAGTCCTAGCCCCCCCCCTCTCTCTTTTTTTTTTTTGCCAGAACTCTTTCCCCTGTCACCACATCTACCCTAATGGCCTAAATCTGGTCATGCAGTGGGTCTCCAGTTCAGTTTCCTCTGAGAACCAGACTTACATCTCCAACTGCCAACCTGACTTTGCTGTTACAGACAGACAGCTCTGGGCATGCCACAGGATCTCTCCATCAACAGGTCTCAACTTCCCTGCATGGGTCCTTCCATCCCAGGAAATGGAGCCACCATCCTCTCAACTGCTCAAGTCAGCATTGACCTTGCTGCCTCTCTCCAACCCACCACCCTTCAATCTAGTCCATTAGTTAATCTTGTCCAGTCTACCTCCAAAATATGTGGTGAATCTGTTTACTTTTTAGCTCTACATCCAACATCTTGGTGTCCACATTCATGTCTCATAACTAAACCAGGTGACACCTCCAAACTGATCTTCCTGCTTCCATGATCAGCCTTCTCCATAGAGCAGTGCTGTAGATAGAACAGTAGTGTCCCTCTTCTTACTACTTAGTGCTAATAGCCAGTCCACTATCTTATTTGGCCTGTGGGCTTGATAACCCAGGTCCCTGTCTGATGCATGGACTCAGGTTTATTTTCTTTCCTGTTCCCCAGTTCTGGCCTCTGCTTTGTTCCTGCAATGCTTGGAATTCTTTCTCAATCCAGAACCTTTGTACATGCTGTCAGCTTATCTGGAGTATTCACCATGTGCTTTCTATAGTTTCCCCTTAGACTTCAGACTCCAGCATAAACACAACCTCCTCAGAATAGCCTTCTCTGACTACCTTAATTAAAGTGTGTCCCTCCACTGTTATTCCTAAGCATAAATTCCTCTGTGTTTTTTATTCATATTTATGATTAGTATCTGTTGTTTTTCCTGTAGAACATCTTGCAAATTTGGCTTAATGACTTTATGTGCACGGTCCACATTGGTTTACCATTTAATCCACAACACCTCACAGAACACCTGGCATAGGGTAGGAGTTTAATGAATGTTGTTGTATGAATGGAATAGGTGAATGAAATCTTTACCTCTTTCTCTGGTAACTTCTCTGTCCTTGGCTGAATTCAGAGTCCTTCCTGGGAGACAGATATACTGTGGTTTGAATGACAGAGGAAATCTATGTTTTCAAAGACTGACACTGGCACTATATGTCTTAAAACATTGAGGTATTCTTTGTAAAGAAAATAGTAAATGAAGGAAAATTCTAGAATGATTACTAGTAGTTTAAAACATCTGTGGGGCTTTAGAGTTTTATATCTGGAAGATATACTAGTGACTTAAATATGTTCAAGGAGATGCACAGAGTCATAGTAATTATATATTTTGTTAAGCAAGAGTGATATTTATTTGATTAGGATTCTGTTATCTTAGGGCTGGACTGTGGCAAATCATCTTCAGCCTTATACTTTCCTTTTCTTATCACCATTCTCAGATGTTGGTTAGGTAACTAGTATTCATGTTGCCCAAGATGATTCTAAAAAGGTATTGAATCATAGAAGAAAAGCATAAAAAGTTGAAGTTAGAAGAGGAAAGAAGAAAAGCCCATGGGAGTAATTAGATGAAAGAAAGATGGTCAGATGAAAAAGGGGGGTAGTCAGGAAGAAACAAGTGTCTCCATTGCTGTAAAATGATCGGTTGCTCCCCTCCTTTTTATCCCTCTATTGGCACTGACCTTGAGCCAAGGGTACCTATTGATGGCAAATGTTCTAGTAGAACAGTGCCTGGGTATATGTACAAGTCATGGAATGTAGACTCCACTGATTGAAATCACCCAAGTTCTTTGGTAACTGCTGTGGTTTTAACAATCCAACAGCCATCAACTCTTCTTACTTAGAGGACTGAATAAAATATGCCTCAGAAAGGCAGAAGAAGTCAGCATTTTATTTCCCCTAATAGAAAAATATTTTGCCAGAGAAAATTCAGATTTAAAAGCTAAACAAAATTAAAATCTCTCTCTCTCTCTCTCTCATAGTTTGAAAATGAAAACCGCCATGATCATTTCAGAAGGGTAGCACAGACAACTTTCCTTGCAAAGTTGATTGGGAATGCAATTTAGTGTATTTTTGGCATTTCTCTCCAAACACATCCAAAGATTCATAAAAGCTACATTTTACTGTCATGTGGGCAGAAGGAATTTTTGTGACCTTTTGGGAAATTTTACTTAATTTTTACAAAGAAGACCACAATAAGGAAGTTAGTCAAATTTCTTGGGAAGATTTTCTCACTGCCCCAAGCTTGCATTCTGGGGAGTGTATAGAGGATTTTGAACAAACAAATTTGTCCTGCATGTAGGTTCTCAGATTTTATGCTTGTTGAGATAACCATCTTAAACCATGTGCAGAGGCTTTGGGGATGGCATGGTTTGTGAGTCCTCACCCATGTGCTCATAAATGCAAGAAACAACTCAGACTCAGAGTTCAACAAGGGGGGTTATTAACAAAGGAAAAATTGGGAAATAGTTTCTACTGGCTGACTGTCCTACCCCAGATATGTATGTCCTACCCCAGATATGTCTGCAGTATCTGGTGGTTCAAAGCAAAGGTTCTTCAGGCGATGGCACTTCCCCTTTGCTGAAAGCCTAAGCTAACCAGTAGACCAGTACTCAACTCACATTGGTAGTTGCAGATGATCACAGGTGTTGTTCCTGAGGCAGCACCGAATGGTCTCTAAAGCCTTGAATGGTACTGGTGTAGTTTGAACCTAATTAGTCTATTGGGAATTTGAACAATTTTTAATTTCAGTATAGTATTCAAAGGTAAAATTTTGGCCATTTCTGCAATACCTAACCTACGCTGAGTTCAGGAGGTTTTGTACACTACAAATTTTTGCTAGCTACAAGATGCTACAAGATGCTTTTTGTCCATAAATTAAAATGGGGTTGATTTAGCCCTCTGGGGGTACATGGCAATGTCTGGATACTTTTGATTGTCACATCTGGGTGGGGGAGAGATTGTTCCTCATATGTAATCTACTATAAGACAATGACAAACGTTCTGCAAAAATTCCTACAAAATATGAACAGATTCCAAAGCATCACAAATGTGGGATGTTGAGAAACCCTGCCTTAACTATTGCACTTCTACAGTGTTTACTCCTATATTTTCTCAAGACATAGAGTTATATCTAATTCAGATGGCTCTCAAATTTCTCTCTCTAGCTAGATTTCTCTTCTGAGTGTCAAACTCCTATGACTACTATCCCATTGGATAGCTTCTGTTTGATATACTACAGATAGTATTTCTACTTTTTTGCTTGTTTGATTTAGTATTTTATGTTTATAATTGAAAATATTTTCTGTGATATAGAATTATCATTTGTGGCAAATGACAACAAATGAGAATTCACTTTTATTTTTTAAAAGAACAAACTCAATCTAGTGACATCTATGAGATAATGACAAGGTTTGGGATGTCATATAAATTGTTGACAGTTCAGTCTTCAAGGTCAGAAAACATTTTACCTAGTGAGCCTTGCAAAAGAAAAGTTGGTCTCTTCATTAATTAAAGACTTGTTCTCTTTCATTTTGGATGTCAAGGGCTCAATCCAGTGCTACCTACTCTAGAGTCTTTAATACATAATGCCTTAGAATAGCTTACTCCAAGTGTAATGCTATAGAGATACAATAAATATAAGTTTGAATTCATTTATTTCTTTTTAGTTAAAAGATCATATCTTATATGCCTTTAAAATGCCTAAAGTGCTAAAATAACTGGCCCTCATGAGATGTTTGATGGACATCAAATTAGGGCATTGCCCCAAGTAAGCTCTTCCTTTACCTCTCAATCCCACTTTCAGTCATCTTCTCCTCTACTGGAAAATTCCCTAAAATTGAACTCAAGCACCATTCCCCCTTACAGACAAACCCTAAAACAACACATTACTTGCACCTGGGAAAATCACCAGTGAGCAACTGCCATTTTTCATATAATTGGTGAGTCCTTTTAGGAATACCCTAGTGGGTCAGCAAGGGAAAGTCAGAGGCAGCAAAGGGAAAGTGTGGAAAATGAGCCATCATGGGATCAGTCATATGGGGAGTTTGGAGCTTTGCCCTGAAGCTTGTGCTTACCAGGACACTTTTCCAAATCACTGTTTTCTCTCAGGGAAACTAGCTGACTACTTGCTTAATGGCCTTTATTGACATTATGACATGATAGCTGTGAGGAAGAGATGGTGCCTTGTGACATGGAGGCTCTAAAGCAAGAGCAGATCCCAACACTCCAGTAACTCTCTTTCTTGAAAAGAACAGTCTCCTTCATTTGACTTGGAACAGCTTTCTAGAGAGCTGCCCATCTGTCTGTCTGAAAAACAAATCTCCATGTGTGTCATGTGCCAGAAGCATGGAGGGAGGGTGGGTTGCAGACTGATGAAGAGGAGGAAGATTACAGAAGATATCAGGCAAAGTCTGGGGACTTTCCTCTTGCCCAAACCCAAGATGAGGATCACAGATCAGTGGGTCCCAAGATGTACAAAGAAAAGCCTCTGCTGATTACACCTCTTCCAGCTTCCTTAAGGGCTTCTAACTCCTGGATGATGATGTCCCACAGTAAATCCACAGCTTTTTTCCCCTGCAGTCACATTTTCTCACAAGTTCCCTGTCACCCACAACATTCACTTTTAGGATTTGAGGTGCTATTTATAGCCATGGAAAGGGGGAAAGATAATCAGCCTGAAATGAGGTCAACTCTGTGACCTTGCTAGCATGTTACTTGCCATGTCATGCTAATATCAGTGGAAGGTGCCCTGTTATAGGCACCTTCTTGTTGTCCTCTTATACCAAGACACTGGAATGGCTTCTCAAGGTATGCATAAGTAAAGGCTTTTCTTTCTCTTCTGCCTCACTCCATTGTTTCTTTCATCAGTGCCACAGATGCTAAGTGGCCAGGGTAGGTTAGGTACCCATCTAGGCACAGGCTAAGAAATTATAGTAACCTTATGCCTCAAGTTATTTCCATCTTCAAAGGGTTTGGCCAATTATTAGATGATTGCACTAAAGTGATGCTGTGGTGAAGCTGAGCACAGGGTGGTCCAGCCTTGTCATAGAAGGGCATCTGCACTCTACAAAGACTCTCTGGAGACAACAATATCTATCCTGAACTCTGTAAGGTGAGAATAATGTGGAAAGTGGAAAAAACTGAGGAGTGGAGGGGTATATATGTGATGTATCAATGGTGAGACACAGAATTGTGGTTAGAGTGCAGTTACTAAGGGGTGACCCTATGGCCTATACTCCATGGTTATAATAACCAGGTCACAAGGGGTCCAATAGCCCATATCAGACTTAATTCTACTTTGCAATTCAAATGTAGAAATAAGGATATTTAGCAAAAAAAACTACTAAGCAAACGGTGTCAGGGAGTCCTAAAAAAATAGTCATTGCTCTCAAAAAGTTTATAGTCTGAAAAAAGAAAAAACATAGGGAAATTTTAGTATAAAAAAGTAAAACTTAATATAATTAAGCACTAAAGAGTCTAGTGAAGACCATAAAACTATGGGAAGTACAGGAGGATAAGAGCTCACGCAAAGTTATGATGTGACATGGGTATGCAATAGATGTGACATGGACACCAAAGTTGTCAAAGGTCTGGGTACTCAGCTCCATAAGTCAGAATGGTTTCCTTGGTGTCTTTTTATTTTCAGTAGAAGGGTGTCAACCTGACCATTGATCCTCTGAAGTTCCCTGAGCATTTAGATCTCTGTATCATTTACAATATGATATACCTGCAATCTAGGTCTGAATAGAGAATAAATATTGACTATTGTCTGAATTCTCATTTGGGACAGAAACAAAAATGCCCAAGGATGAAATGGTATTTCTGGAGCCCATCTATTGCTCTGATCATTGAAGGCTACATAACTGAATAATATTATGTCCTTATTGATCAAATATCTTTCAATATATTGTTATATTTATTATTTTGTCTTGTATCAGAATATGGAATTTAGATTAATTGAAATGATTGCTCAAAGACACTGTTGTGAAAATGGCACCATTTAAGGACTTAGTATCCCCTAAATGAAAAACAATGCTAGAAATGTCTTTGGAGTCTAACTACTAGGAAGAAAACTTTATTTTTTTTAAGAAAAAAAACAAACTAGTTGTACACTGCATCTCTCTCTCTCTTTACTTTGTGTGTAAACACATTACTCTATTTGAATTTCAATGGTAATAATCACCAAATCTTTGGCTGGCATACTTATGTTTAAGTGTTCTCCTGGGTCCTAATTTTTTAATATTTATTCATGATATTGTGTATATGTTTGGTTAAAGGCATCTTAAAGGTATGTATGGATGATTGATATAGGAAAGCAGTAAATGAGGAAGGGGAAAAACTCTCAAAAAGGAAAGTAAAGTAAAATAAGAATAATGAGATTGGTTTGAACCCAAGAAAGAAAATAAGTGAGGGGTAAGATAGTGGAAGGAGACCCTTGAGAAGTTACCTTAACCACTTTCTCAGCCACCAGCACCTTAGGAGCAGACATAGGTCCCAATCTGGGTGACATAGATACCTGTCCATCTCCAGTGGCTCCCAGCCACACTCGGAAAGTTCCCTCAATCCCTAGTTCAACCACCAGTGCCTCAGAAATCATCAAAAACTTCAACTGAGGCCACATAGGATACTGCACAACAGCAGATCCTCCCAGCTGCCTTCTATTCATTGCCCTGACCCAGTGTGGCAGAGATAAAGACATGTCTAGAAGAGGTGAAACTCATAGCAATGAGGGCCTAAAAATATGGGGAGATGGAATAACACAAAGAATGGCAGCAGAAGTCCAAAGGGATATGGAAAACATATCTCCTGAACCAAGCCACAAAGATATGGAAAATCATTTACTACTATTGGATATAGAATACAAGCACACCATCATAAAGGAATTTGAAGAGCTCAAAGAACCCAGAATAGATGAAGAAAAGTGGGTCAAGAATATGCAAGAAAATTCAGAAAAACTACTGGATATCATCAGAAACAAAATCAATGAATAGAATACTGAAAATATTTCCTTTATATGAAAGGGAATTATAAGAGGAAAAAAACACTGAATGGGGAGATGAAAATACTATGGAATGCTAGAGAAGAATAAACCAAATGGAAGAGTGAATTAGTGAGCATGCAGATACAATTTACAAAAAAGGAGAAAAGGAGAAAAGGAGAAAAAGAATAAAACAAAGAAAAAAATAACACTTAGTGAAGTATCCTGTGAGGAAAGGCAATATAAGAAAAACAGGTAACTCAAAAGGGGAAAAGAGACAAAAAGAAACAGAACATATTTAAATAAATAATAGGCGAAAACTTCTCAAGTCCAGAAAATAAATTAAGAGACAAATCCAGGAAACTGAAGGAACAATAGGGAATCTAAGCAAAATGAGATCAAAACCAAGCATGTAAAGATGAAAATTTTCAGAATTCAGTACAAAGAATATTGAAGTTGGGAAGGGGAAGAAATAGATAACCCACAATGAAATACAGATTAAGCTAACATCAGACTTCTCCGAAGAAACTGTGTTGGCCATGAGGGAATAGAAAGATATGATATAAAAACTTAAAGATAAAAACTACCAACTGATAACACTACATCCTGCAAAGCTCTCCTTTAAATATGAAGAAAAAATAAAGGTCTTCTATGACAAAGATAACCTGAAAAAGTTTGCTAAACTTAAATGTCTCCTAACCTCCTAAAATTTTTGAAAGGAACAGTATCCAAGCCAAGATACAACTGAAGATATGCTGAACAAAGAAATAGATACAACCATAAAACTAAAGAAAAATTCAGTAGACTTTGATATATCAATATCACTCTATGTGAACAAACTAAACTTACCAATTATAAGACAGATTATCTGATTGAATTAGGAAACATAAGGCAATCTTCGGCTATCTCAAGGAGCTCCACCTGAACTCCAAAGATACTTAAGGTAAAGAATTGGAAAAATACTCTACAAACAAGTGGTTTCCAGTGAAAGGTTGAAACAGCCATACTAATATCAAATAAAATATATTTTGACTGAAAAAAAGATAACAAGAGCAGGGAGGCGTACAACATAATGACAGTGGAATAATATATGAGGAAGACATAATAATCATCAACATATACTCACCAAATGAAGCAGCACCAAAATGCATTATTCCGTTAGTATCAGCTAAGGAAATAAACATTGGAAAAAACATATTTTTTTTTGTAGGAAACATCAACAGCCTACTCTCACCACTGGACAAATAAATGAGGCAAAAAATTAATAGGGACACACTAACTTTAAACAAAGAATTAGATCAAATGAACCTATTAGATATAGGACCTTGAACCACCCTTCTCCAGGATTGATTACATATCATTAAATGCATGAATATTGAAATCATGCCAAATATCTTCTAATGCCATAGTTAGCAAATTAGAAATCAACTACAAAAAAAAAAAAAAAAGCAGAGAGAACCTCTAATATGTGGAGACTAAAGACTATAATCCTGGAAAACCACTGGATCAACAAGGCAAACAAAGAAGTGAAAAAAAAATCTTGATACAAATGACAATGAAGACACAACCTTTCACAATGTGTAGAACACAGAAAAAGCAGTACTTAAGAGGGAAGTATATACGAACAAAAGCCTACCTCAAGAAGCAAAAGGTCAACAAAATAAACAGCCTGTCTCTTATCTCAAGGGATTAGAAAGAGAAAAACAAGAAAATCCAAAAGGAAGGAAAAAATAAAATTTTCTAATTTATTATTTTCTAAATTTTATTTTGTATTATTTTTATTATTTTATTATTTATATTAATTATATTATTTATATTTTCTAAATTTTATTTTTTATTATTCTCTTACAATCTTGGTCATATTTGTATAATTATTGATCCCCTTAGATATGGCTCGCTCTCCTTTCCCTACCCCCTTCAGTCACTGAAACTCACTTCTCTCTGCAAGGTATTGGTCAATGTTTGACCCATTGATCTTTTTCCTTTCTGGTATAATGTCCTTTTCCTCAGTGAAGATCTGCATTCCTGGGACTTGCCACACTGCTTAAATTTCTAGGGATAACTTTGAGGCAGTTTGTTAGTCTGGGCTCATCAGAAACCGCTTGTTGGGCAGCTGTGTGGCAATGTTCTCCAAACTCCTTTATTGTGGCACTTCCTGTGGTGAAGTTGACAGTCTGGTTTTCTCCAAGCCTGTGTGATCACTGGGATTCATGCCTCCTCATTTATGTTGTCTGCCTCCTCCATTCTGATGTCCATCCCATAAGACTGCTTCCAAGTCTTATAGTTCTGGTCTCTGGCATTGGGATCACAACTCCGAGCCACTGGCATTAAAGAAGTTCCCCGGTGGAGACAGACTCCAGAAGGTGGTTTGTCTAGCTCCTCTCCTCTCTCATAGTTTACAGTTCTGCCTTGGAGTCACAGCCCCTTCTCTGTGGCTTTCCTTGCCTAATGTAGAAGGAGGGCACTTTACTTACATTAATTGCATCTTTGGATACCGGGTTTGGTTCCCTTGCCCCTGAAATGCTGTAGGTATAGCTCTTTGATAGGTCACCTCTATAAGTAGTCTCACCATCTTGTCTCTTGTGGTTCTGACCATGCTCAGTTGGTCCTACTTAGATGATGATTATGTCTAGGGTTTTTGTTTATCCTTTTCCTCTCCTGTACACTTGCAGCTATATTCTTGGTTTTTCCATTCCTTGTCAAATCTGATAGAACTGGGAAGAGAGCAAACCAGAGGGGGGTAGTGCTCCCTCCCCCTTCAGCCTAAATTTCAGACACCATTGAAGCAACAGGTGGCCCTCCCCCAAGCAAAGGCCCCTGGAATCCAAAAGTCTTATGGGAAAGCCTAACCTCACTCCTGCTATCACCCTAGGCTATGGAAGCAGGAACATGTTGTGGAAACCTCTCCCAAATGCCAGTCTTGCAGAGGGATTTTCAGCCTAAAAATTGAAGCACAATTAAATGAAAAAGAAATAAAATAGTCCAAAATATCAATGAAACCAACCCTGGTTCTTTGAAAAACTAAGCAAAATTGAAAACACTGTAGCTGAACTCACTAAGAAAATAAGGAAGAAAATGCAAGAAATAGGAACAAAATTAAAACAAGTTACAGCAGATATTCAGGAGATAAGAGATTACTGTGATCATTTATGTTTGAATAAATTCAGCAGTCTAGAAGAAAATGACAAATTCTTAGAATTATAAAATCACCCAAAACCGAATACATAAGAATAGAATAAACTGAACAATCAAGAAAGTTCAAATAGTAATCAAAACTCTCCCAAAAATGAAAGTCCAGGTCCAGGTGGCTTCACAAGGAAGTTACCAAACTTTCACAGTGAATCAGTACCTATTCTGCTTTAATTCTTTCAAAAAAACTGAGAGATAAGAATAAGAATACCCCTAAATACATTTTATGAAACCCATATTATGCTACATCAAAGCCAAACAATGAGAACAGAAAGAAGAAAATAAGGACCAATCTCTTTAGTGAACACAGATGCAAAATCCTCAATCAAATCTTAGCAAATCAAATCCATCAATGCATTAATAAGATTGACCATCATTATTAGGTACTCAACATCAGAAAAACAACCAATATGTCTCATCAGATCAACAAAAATTAAAGTCTATGTGGTTATATCAATAGATGTCAAGAAAGCATGTGATAAGATTTAGCATCCATTTATGAAAACCCTTGATTAACTGGGAATAAATAAAATATATCTTAACATAATAAAAGTTAGACATGAGAAACCACACCTAGTATTATTCTTAATGGTGAAAAACTGAAATCCTTTTACTAAGAGTTGCACAATACAAAGATATCCACTCTCACCACTTGTATTAAGCATAGTACTTGAAATCCTATCTAGGCAGTTAGGCAAGAGAAAGCTATAAAATGAATCTAAATTGAGAAAGAAGAAATAAAGTATCATTAGTTGCAGATCATATGATATTATACTGAGATAATTCTAAAGACTCCACAGAAAAACTAATTAAAGCAATAAACCAATTCAACATAGTGGCAGACTACAAAATCAGCACGCAAAAATCATTTGCCTTTCTATATGCAAACAATAAACTAGAAGAAGAAAAAAGAAAGCCATTCCACTTATAATTTCACCAAAAATATTTACCTGGGAATAAACATAACAAATGAGGTAAAAGACCTCTATGAGGAAAATCTTAAGACATTTTAAAACTAAATAAAAAATTACACAAAGAAATGAACCTCCCCCCCCCCATGGGTTAGAAGAATCGACATTGTCAAAATGACCATCCTACCCAAAGCAATTTACAAAACTATGGGAGAGCTACCATGACCACACGTAAGGGGAGAAATCCCATTTTATTAACAAGGATGCAAAACAATGGCAATTCATTATTTTAAAAAATTAAAAAAACATAAAGCAAAACCTTTAACATCTAAGGGAGGAATAAAAAGATTAGGAAAAGACTCTAGACAGTAAGCTGAAGCAACAGAGAGCCACCGAATTTTTTTGAGGAAGTCACAACATGAAACTTGTTTTAGGAAGTTTGTTTTAATTGCAGTTCTTAATAGAGCCAAAATAGGGGAAAGCTTAGTAGGTAATACTCGGGAAGATAAAAGAATGGCAGGTATGGGAAGCATCTGAGGGGGAAACAATCCAGCTGGAGATGAGAAATATGTATGAGTCAGTGATCACACAGGTGTCTAGGGTGTTATTATTATTTGAGAGTTAAATTAGAGGAAAGAGTCTGGAGTTTTGTGGTTGTAGGGAGAAAGAGAAGGAGAACAGAAAGTGGCAATGTATTTCTGATGGTAGGGTTGGAAGATCCTCGGTCTGGTCTTTCTTTTTGTCTTGACATTAACTGGATAGAATCTAAACATCCACTTCTTCACCAAACTCTTTGCCCTCAAAGCAACCAGTTTCCCAATAGAAAAAAAAAAAAAACTGCTTTGAGATGTTGGCCAAACTACTTATTAACTCAAAGGATAAAAGCGTGATAAGTAAAATATCATTTAGAAACCCCCCTTAAAACATCTGGAAAATTATCATTTAAACATCTATTCAATCAACATACAAATTAATTAAAAATGGCGTGCTTGTCTTCTTCAGTATATGGAACATTTGTTTCTCTTTACAGCTCAGTAAAGACTACTTTCTTTTTTCCTAAAATTTTATTATGAAAATTTCAAACATAAAAATAAATTTGAAAGAATTGTATAGTGAACACCTAAATCATCACCACTAACATCTAATATTAATAGCTTATTGTATTTACTTCATAACAAGTCTAGCAATATATCAACTCAGTTTGTTTCTGGTACATTTCAGAGTAAATTTCAGGCATTAGTATTCTTTTGCAGTAAATAAGACTTGATTTTTGACTTCTGTACTTTTACCAAGTTGAGTGACCTTTGTTAGCCCAATGAAGTAGATCTGGAGCTCATAGAGAAGAAAAGCTCTGAGGGAAGTTTATATTTTCAATTCTTCCTCAGGCATTTTTAACATTGACTATTTAATTACAGTAGTGCCTAGCTTTGACTTCCTAGAAAGCAGAAGAGAGAATTTGTACAAATCCAGTATCTTTAAACTCTAACATTTAAGACTGAAAAGATGTCTGTTGGTATCATATGTGGAAGAGACTTTTAAAAAAAAGTTTTCTCTAGTGATATAAGCAATTGACTCTATGTTTACATTTTTGGATCCCATATATCACATTAACTTAAGGCACAACTGCATCTTTAACAGTTAAGGGCATCTTGAACAGCAGATAGCCTTTGCATTTAGATAACCTCAGCATTATTCCCCCAGAAAGACTACAACCATTGTTCCAACCTGTAAGGAGTTAAAGGCAGAAACGACATTGAGAGGGAAGTTGGTAAGGAGGCAGGTAAATGTTTTTTAGCTGACAAATAGATGGTATTATCATAACCTAAGCTTTGACTTACCAGGATTTACAAAACAACTATTACTATGTGTTTTCACTATGCATAGATTTTAAGCTTAAGAAACAATATCCAGTAGTGTAGTAACAAGTCTGGGTATAGCAGCATTTAATTAAAGTCTGCATTGCCTCCATTTCCATGTTTTCTGTATTTACATTTCAATTTTAATTGATGGTTTGATTGTGGATTTGCCCAAGAAGTTGCAAAGGCTTTTTAAATTAAATTTTAAAATAAAATATGTTCAGTTCACAGTAAGCAAAAATGTCCTCTTTAATCTATCTGGAAATAAAATCTTGTCAGTTAAATAAAAATTTCTTTTAAAAAAATCTATCCATTAGCACAATAAACACACCAAAGGCATTTTCTTAGAGGCTGAATTAAATCTCGGGACCAAATGTTGCTTGAACAGAGGAAGGGAGGCGATGACTGAAGCAAACAAAGTGGGAAAAGTTACTTCAGTCAATCAGTTAGAAACAGCATCTGAACAGCGTCTGGAAGTCTCTCAATGACTGGTCCAAAATGTAGAAGCTGGCTTATTGATCTTGATAAACTCTACCAAGCACAAGAGCTGGTCCAACAAGGAAATGCTATACAGGAAGGAATTAAAAATCATATCTTTAAATGCTATTATCTCTGGTTTTTAAAATTTGAAGGTTTCTTGAATTTTTTTTTTATTAAGGAAAATTAAGTGTTTTTGATTCCCTAAGATCTTAGAGGTAAGAACATGGCCATCCCGGTCATGGGTTCAGTCTTTGGAGTCCAATGACAGTGGTGAAAAGTCTTTGACTCCCTAGTTTATCCCATGATTAAGACATTTGAAAGAGTCAGGCAAACATACTCATTATAACACAGGGAAGTTGTTTATAATAGCTAGTTATCTACTGGCATGAACCATGTAAGAATTTTCTATGGGTTGGTAAATTTCAGTACTTATCTACAAAGCTCTTTTGCAACCAGAGAACCTAACATGTAATTATTATACTAACACTTAATTTAATATGCCATGCTTATAGTTCTGTCTTTAAGATATTAAATGATGGAAGGCATTATATCAAGAAAAAGAAGAAAGGGTGTAATTTAGTAGAAAGGGATACAAAAAGAGCAACACTGTCCTTTTAAACAAAGCTTTTGATATGAGGTATTTAAAGGAAAATCTACCCAAATGAAGGCTTAGTTGACAAGGAAAGATAACTTCATCCCATCCCCTCTGTTTACACACACTATTGTTCCAGCCAGTGATGTTTTGTTTACCTTGAAAGGAAATATTTTACCCCCTCTGAGATAATTAATTTTTGTCAGCTTCACTGTTTATAAGGGAAACTGAGAAACTGTTAATTGAAATACAGAATGAGTCACTGTTTTCAGTAATTTTTGGCAGTGTTCTATTTTGTGTCAATCTAGCCTAATTATTAGATTTTTTGGAAGCAGAAGCATATTTGATTTTTCTCTTACTGAATTTGTTCTTCCTTCTTTTAAAAAAAATGTGGTGCCTGACAAAGTTTATATAATTTATATCAACATGAGGTGAAATACCAGTACATTTGAAATACCAGGAGGTTTATTGCATCACGCTTGGCTCTTCACAGTAGCTCACTTTTTAGAAAGCTCACAGAATGTGGTCTTCCTCTTCTCATTCCTACCCTCAGCCAAGGCCCAAAAATGTGATGTTTTTAAAGACCCTTTCACTGGTATTAAGTCACAGTATATGGCCCATCACTAATGACATCACTGAAGTAAGCTTCCCAGAAGCCATCAGAGAGAATTCACTTGGAAATCCAAATGAATGTCACTTGCAAAGGGCAGCCTCCTAGAAGAGGTGGCCAGTCATGCATTCCTGAATTATTTTTTGTAAAAGCATTAATCACTGAGGACTCATTTGCTCCTAATGCAAACATACCGCATTATTCCACAGGAATTCTGTTCCAAATGATCATTAATGCAGAGAGCAGAAGCTGCTTACTCTGGGCAGGGTTAATAAAATCTGTCAGATCAATGGCCAGTATAATGAGACTGTTAATGGTTTCTAATAGAAGCTGGATCTTCCTGGCACTGGCAGAGTGAAGGCAGAGAGGCAGGTGGCTGTGCTGGGCAGACAGCCCCATCTCTTGCCTGCCTCCCAAGGTGGCCTCTGGGTGAAAAAACATTGATGTTAGTCACAGAGTGTTGCCAGGCTCTGAAGCAGCTGTGGTTGGGATAGAGGCACCAGTTGTGGACTGGAGTAGCCAGAGCCACCACCAGATGGTTCTTTCATCACACTCCAAATGCTTCTATGCCACAACCAGGCTGCATATGAACACCTGGTATGTGGACATCCCAGACCTGGCCCAATCCCACTCCACATCCCATATCCAATGAGAGGAAGGAGGGTAATGATGCAAATAGTGACAGTCACAGCTAACGCTCCAAATATTGATCAGAGGCTCTCACGGACTTAGTCCTTCACTTACCACAACCCTCAAAGCAGCACCTCCATGATATGTGTGCTGCTTATTGTCTCTGAGGAAGCTGAGGTTCAGGAACCTTTAGGAAATGTCAAGGTTAACATCTAGGTTTATGCCCTTAACCACCATGTGTCTACTAAAGAGAGACACTGATGCTGCAGCCTGAAATCAGAGAGTCGTTGCTCTTAGGCATCCAACCTATCAGTATGCTTAGAGCCAAGCTTGGAGGGTATAACTGAGAGCTACAGTTTGCCCACAACATTGCTCCTGTAGGCAAGGTTACTTGGTAACCCAGGACCTTTAACAGTCTTAGTGGTGTCATGCTCCCTTAACAGCAGCTTTGATGGGACACCCAAGGACACTTCATGCCAGCACTGCCCTGCGCTTAAGAGTCACTCCTTGCCTACCAGAACCATCAAAACTCGTCATACTATTTGTCATGCGGGGTGTTGTGCTACTGAGTGTACCCTACCTAGCTCAGGTAGAGTGGGGGGAAGTGTGTGTCCCCTAGGGATGCTCCTGAGCATGAGACTGATGTAACTGGTAGCAAGGCCATACAAAGCCACAGGAGAGAGCTGGGTATGAGAGCACAGTCACAGGGCACTACGACATACCTAGGTCCAGGGGCTGGTAACTGGTGGGGTGACATACCTGCCTCCAGGCTCAGGAATGGAACTGGAGTGGGATGAGGTTTGCCAGTGGATACAATAGGTTTCCAGGAGCTGAAGCTATTGGAAAGTAGAGATGGAAGAGGAAGGATAACTAGAAACATAAAAAATACAAGATATTAATACTTTCGGATGTTTTCAATAACATAAAACACAACAGAATAGTCAATGCAGGTGCTTACAGAATGACAAGACAGTGCACATGATAGTCATCTTTCCAGGTCAGTACCTACCACCCAGAGGAGGGCAGGCATCAGTGACCTTGCGCCTATATACACCACTCTACCCAAAGGTTATCTCCCATCTTGTGTGCCATTAAAAAAATCAAATGTTAAGAATTCAAAAGATGTGAGAAGACACGTATGATGAAGGGACTGAGGCAGGGAAGGTAGGAAGGAATTGGGATGTCTCTGAGGGAGGCTCTCACACTTCTTACAGCACCTGCCACCCATATCCTGGAGCTATGTGCAGTGGAAATGTAAAGAAGGGCATGTGTTTTATAGCCCCTGCCTCTCAACTTAGGAAAGCACACATGAGTGTGAGACAACACAACACAGTGTACAAGTCAGAAAAGTTGAAGGAGTTAAATCAGCAAGTGGAAATCTCAGAGACAGCACCATGGAAGATTATGATGGCTGTAGAGAATATGGAGAATATGAAAACAGGAAGAGAAGACATTCCACACAGAGCTGAGACACGACTGAAAGGCATGAGGGTGGAAAAAGCATGCTGAGTACAAAGGTGAATGAAAAGAGTGGCCTAGTGGAGAAATGTGTGCTGGCTGTGAGTGTGGCAACACAAGTGTGTGTCAGGACAAGGGAGCAGTGGACAGTAAGCAGACCCCAGGAAGAGATGGTGCCTTGGCAACAGCTTCTGAATCTACACCTTATTCCAAGGCTGCAGACGACAAGGTGTTTATGGAGGTCCACTAAGCCAAAGGCTGGAGAGCTGCATCTGGTTGTTGTGTGAGAAAGCAGATTGGTGGGGGACAGGGCTAAGGGGGATATTGTAAAAGGCTGGGGCAGCCTGCCATTATGCCTGGTCATTCTTCTCCTGCAGCATACTCACATATTGCTGCACTTGATGGTGGAACTCCTCCTCAAGCCACACAAATATCCAGTGAAGAAGAGTGGACTCACCTGTTCACTGCTGCTAAAGCCACTTTCGTGATCAGATAAGAGCTACAGAAAGAAAAATCAAATTAGATTTTTCATTCAAGAATCTGAGGGATATTGCTGAAATAGCGTAATATTCTTTCAGAGGCTCTTTATTCTTGGGTTAACAGAGATTTCACCACCTTCAAATTTTCAGGTACAAAGCATTCTTATTGTCTGAGTTGGTGGCAAGTCCCTCCAGAGGAATCTGCACACATGTGTGCCTGCACAGAGCAGAAAGTTGTGAGCCCTCTCTCCCACTCATGAAGAATTCATCATTCCAGTGCTACAATTTCACTAAGAAAATATTGATTTTTAAGCCGGGCACGGAGATGCGTGCCTGTAAACGGCAGCCTAGGAAGCCACAGCAGGGTCCAGGGATTGTGGCTCTATTCCCGCTCAGGGCAATGTAGCAAGACCTAGTCCCCCCAAAATAGCTGGGCGTGGTGGTGTGCTGTAATCCCAGCTACCTGGGAAGCTGATACTGAAGATCACTTGAGTCTGGTACCCCAGGTAATGTGAGCCCGCAGTTCCACAGGCAAAATTAGCAAGATCTAGTCTCAAAAAAAAAGAAGGAAGGAAGGAAGGAAGGAAGGAAGGAAGGAAGGAAGGAAGGAAGGAAGGAAGGAAGGAAGGAAGGAAGGAAGGAAGGAGGAAAAATATGGACCTTTAGTTACATTTGAAAATAAAATATTTTAGTGGCTGCATGATCTGACACATCTAAATCTATTCCATCAAAAAAGGTACTTAACAGGTTGAGCATATTAGGTTTGGTTTAGTCCTCTTGTCTGTATCACTATTGGCTTATCTGCATCAATACTTGGCACTAGAACTCCTAGAGATCTTTTGGGCAATTGTCTTGGGGGCTGAAGATCAGTGGCTAGAGGCAAAGCAGATAACTGAAGTAACTAGGCAAGATTTCATCATCCAGCCACCTGGAAGCACAGATTCTCAGAAAAGCAGGTCAATGGTCTATTACACAGGGGAAGTATTTGACCTTATACCCAAGAATTGAAAACCTCACTTTCCATTTTACAGTCTTCTCATCTGCTGCCATGCTTTTGCTTCACAGAAAGTGCTGTACAAAGTCTATCACCTGTGGGTTGGTCCCTTCTGTCTGACATTCCTTCCCTAGTCTAGATTCTCATCAGCATCTGGCCACCCCATTCTCATGAGCATCTGAGCCCTCAGGCCCTCCGTGAGGAGGGGGAGTATAATTCAATGCTGTACTCTGCCAGAGACAGAGGCAGGAAGAGGACACATCCCAGTGGATAGTTGTACTCTTTCATGAGCTTCATCAGCCTTTGCCTTCAAGCCCAGAACTCAAATGATGATTAATTTCCAGCCTTTTATCCCTTTTGTGACAACTGCTCCTATTCATTTGCAGCCCTCTTTTCCAGTCCAAAGTATTTCTTGCCTCTCCTATCTTTAACAAAGCACTTTCTCAATAAATCCAGGCAACCTCTAGCAAATGATGTTTTCCACTGCATTTAGAAAATGACACTTTTTTTCTTTTTTAAATAATTAATTTCTTTTCTTACATTTCTGTCCCTATAGTTTTCCCACCATCACAGCATCCATGAGCCATTACCCTATCCCACTGTGTTCCTTGCTCCTCTGTTTTAAATCCCTCCCTCCTGCTTCCTGCTGTATGCCTTCAATCTATGGTCAGTTTGCTAGTTTCAACTTTTTTCTTGACCTTTTAACAAATGATACTTCTAGAAAATAAAGCTTAAACTGGAGACATACTAGTAGATGATGTAAGGAGCACTGTATTAAGAAGGATTCTGAGACTGTGCCAAGAATTGTGCTGCCATTTAACAATATCTGCCAGTAGCATGAGAATGAAGAACATAGATGTATTCCATATATTTGCTTTGCTTGGTTTAACTCAAAGGAAAAAACTCCCTAAAGAGAGGGTATTTGGGAACTGAGGTTAGGGTAAGAAGGCTATATAAGGCTATTTCTTTGTGTTGCATGTGTTGAGGAGAATCAGGGTGATAGAGCTGACTGACTATGCACTTAAATTTCCATACTTTTTATTGCATTTTATCTTTTTCCCCACGTGTAACTTCTGAAGTTCACATTTGGGATAGTAATGTTTTCTATCCAACAACTTGAAAGTTGGTCATTAATTTTATATCCTTCCCGTATTCCTTTATCATCAAAGTTGACCAAGAAAGTAAAAGAGCATCACAGGCCACTGGGACTTGGAGGGGAATTTGTGAGAAGCAGTGGTCAAAAAGGCTTGGTTTGAAGATACCTGGTCATATTTTCCCACATTTCAGGAAAGAAGGTTCAACAGGATGGGAGTCAGGTGCAAACATATCATATATCCATTCAATTATCCAGCAGTGCCACCTCTCTGCTAAGATACTGAGGACACTGTTCTGCTTTCAGGGACTGCCTGGGAGAGGATAAAGTGCACAAACTGTGGGAGGAGAGGATGATGAAGCTCTTACCTGAACAAAGGATGTTGAAGATTATTTTCAGACAAATAGCATCTAAGCTGAGATCTAAAGAATCAATAAGAATAAGTCAAAAGAAACCTTTATGTGAAGGTAACAGCACCCATGAAGGCTGAAGGAGTTTAGGGCATGGATGAATCAGAGGTTGGGAAAAGCTACCTCTTAAATTCATGTGAGTGAATTTAAATTTTTAAGCTGAGGGCTTTTATTGTTAGAAAACTTTAAACAGAGAAGTAAAATGATGTGGCATATGTCTGAAAGATGATTAGAAAGATGATCCTGACTGAAGTGTTAGGAACAAGGCAGATCAGTTGTAGAGTTTGTGGTAACTCAGGAGAGTTGATGTTAATCAGCTGATGAAAATGTCAATCAGCAAGTAGAATCAGAGAGGTGGGTTATGGAAGGTAACTTAGAGTTCATCTAACATTGAAGACTTGAACCCTCTGTGGTGAAATGATATGCATAAGGTCAAATGAGCAAATCACAGCCGAGACAAAACCTTAAATCAGGTTTCCTATTTCCAACTCCAATTCTCTTTCTATTGTATTCCCAAGCAAGATATTTGCTCAGCTTCCCCCCCAAAATGCAAAATATACCCTCCTAAATGCTAAGGTGATGGGCAGGTGAAAAAAAAAAGTGTATCCTTTTCTCTGTAGTTTGATGACTCTGGCTTGAGATTCGACATTAAAATGATGCTAATAGAGCAAAGGGGGCAAAGAGATAAAGAGGTGTCACTGGTAGGATGTGACTAGACAGATTCCAGTGGGGAGCTGAAGTGGTCTGGGACTCCTTATAAATAAATAACTATGTCAGCACTCGGTCCACTAGGGCCAGTTTTGCTAGAATGAGTCAAGTGTGGGCATTTTATTGCTGTGCCATTGAAGCCTCATTTCCTCTGTGCCTTCCTTGTTTAGGGGAGCTCAGAGTCTGCTGACTGCCATGCCAGTCTTCACAACATTTTGTGGCCTCAGGGTCCACACAGATACTGACTGTCACCAAAAAACTGTGGCTATCCAGGAGGATGGTTTAGGGAAGGGTCTCTGGGTCAGTATTAGGAATGCAGTTTAGATGGTCAAATATGGAGACAGTGTATCAGGAATGAGGGAAATAGTATGAGCCTGAGCCAGAGAGAGCATGAGAATTAACATGAATCAGAAAAATAGCAATAACTGAACCAGAGAAACATTTCATTGCCTAAACCATGTTACAATGACCTAAAAATAGCTGCCAAAGCCTTGGGGACCCTCACATGTGGCACTTGAGTTTGTTGTTTTTTAGATTGCAGAATTGGAGGGCTGATACTTCAGTGGAAAAACAAAGCTTTGCAAAATAGTAATAACTAAAAATCATTCACCTCCTTTGGAAAGCATGAGTCACCTATGAATATGGTAGCACGTATGCTCCTCCCTTCTCTCATGCCAAAACATCTCACCTAACTCTCTGAGGTGGTGATGAGGAGCAGAAAATTAGAAATGTTCTACTGCTGGCTTTTATTCATTCTTATGAACAAATATTTCCCCTAACACAATGCTGGTCTTGCTGGGAAAGCCAGTTATAGGAGATCAAACCTCAGCCTATACTATGTTTGTATTTACTAATTAGAGATGAGTGATGCATATATAGATTTTAGCACAAGGGTGATAAAATGCCATAGTATATATAAGGAGCCATGAAATGCAAAGGAGGAAAGAGTTACTTGGCAAGAGATTCAGGAAAAGTGTGCATTGGAGCTGAGCTTGAAGAAGTAGATGGAATGAGCTGCAGAAAAATGGGAGAAAGCAAACAAGGGTAGAGTGCCAAGGCCAGAGGATACAGAACTTATCTGAGCAATCGATGTCAGCAATTCACTCTAACTAGACCTTTTAGTGAAAAGAGACCAGTAGGAGACAGCTTGGAAGTTCCAATGGCACCTCATGTATGTAGCAACAGCTTGGATCACACAGGCAGCGTGAGGCTGGTAGTGGTGACTTTTTGTCTCTCTGGCATGGAAATAATAGTGCAATGTATTGGGTAATTGACCAGGGAATTTTATCTTCAAATATTGTTCTGAAAGCAGTGCTTAAAATGGATTGGAATGGCAAAGCACATAAAGTAAACAGAATAAAACACTATCAAAGGAATGTTGACTAAAATATGCTTAAATTACCCAGTATAATCACAGTGTCTTATCCTTCATCCATGGCTCTTCCCTGGTCCCAGCATCATCTCATATCTAGGAACCTAGAGCACCCTTCTTGATCAAATCCTGAAGATCTAAGGAGTTTTATTTGTTTAGTGAGAGCCCATACTTGCCTACACTGTCTACTACCTTGAGCATTGCTCTCCACACAGCCTGTAAAGCTACAATACCTGAGCCTACATCACTGCCTGGCCCGTGTTAAGGTTATCTTGCTGTCCCTACTGCTGACAATATCAACACAGCTTGGGCCTTTAGCTCCTAGTAGAAAATGCTACTGGTTGTTGCAGCAACCCAGTTGGTCTGGAGTGCAGTCGGTACTTGTTTGTAGTAGACCTGAAATCTGCAAAAGCCTGAAGTGTCTCTACTAGTGTGTGAAATTCATACAAGATAAGATAGATGATTCCATTTTTCTATATATTGCTCACTCTTGTGTGAACCCAGAGCAAAGTTGTCTGGCCCCTAGGTTTAACAATCCACTGAAACCATGTCCCCATTTATGCACAGACACATAGAACGATATCTTACTCCTAGAATACAAGAAAGATTGCCATAAATATGGCTGGACTAAGCTCATTTCCATGATCAGCCAACTCCCCACCCCCAGCATCAATAATACATTCCTGTTCTTGCAAGATGGCAAATCCTCTCTTTAAACTGCAGTTTCCCCTTTCCTGAAATCTGGCCTCATCTGGGACTACCCAGATGCTCCATAGTTTTACAACCCAGATTTTAGTGGGGGTCAGAACTTCTGCCTCATCTTCTACAAAAGGAAGGTAAATTGATACATTAAAATTAAGAGGATATCATAGAGTTCCCCTAGTTATCAACAGTTTGAGTTCAGTCACAACACAAATTGAAGTGGTGTGAAGGTGGAGAAAAGGAAATGGTTATCTACAATTCTCATTCTTCCTGTCCAAACCACCTCCTAGTCAAACAAATGCTGTGAGAGAGATTGGAGAGGAAAGCAGTTCCAAGAGGATCGCCGCTGGACAAGCAAGGCAGAGGGACATAGCTGAGACTCTTTGTTTAAGCATCAGAATAGGTTTGTAGATGAAAATATGTGGTGGGCAGATTAAAAGAGAAAAATCAGGATATGTCTTAGAACTGTCAGCTGTAAGATTGAAGATAGTGATCCTCTTATTGGGAGTAATGTCCAATAACAATTCCATTAATAAACAGAGAATATGGGAAGTAGTTTTTGGTATAAATAAAAGATCAATTTAAAGTTCTGTATATGGGCACATTTCAAAGGATTCTGACTTAATTGCTTCAGGATAGGTCTAAGGCATGGGAATTTTTAAAGTTACCAAGACCATTCCAATCTTCAGCCAAGACTGAGAACTACTTGGCCAGATAAACTTCCAGCTGGAAATTCAGACCTGAGGTCTCAAGAGAGGAGGGACTGTGGAGATGCAGGGCATGAAGCTTCCTGGAGGGACTGAAACTGCTGGAGAGTGAGAGGAAACAGGTGAGAAATGGGAATCCAGTGCTAGAGAAATGCCCTTGCCCAAGGGACAGGAAACAGCAAAGAAGTGAACAATGATCAGATGGTAGAAAATGGGGTGTGGAGCAGAACCCATGGTCCCTGAGGAAGGAGTTTTCAGCCAGAAGGGGGTGCTCCAACAGGCATGGGGGCAGAAGTGCCTCATTCTTTTAATTGTTATTATTTTCAAAATCTAAGAAATCCATTTCTCTGACATTCTAATTTCATGCTTTCTTCTCGCTCTTGCTTCCTTTTTAAAAATTTTTCTTTTTGCTTCATCTAAAATGTATTTGAAAATAAAGTAAGCTTTTTAAGAATTTATTTTCTTAAGCAAAGAGTAGAAACTCACAAATTAGTGTTGAAAACCCTATGGTTTTTGTACTGTTGAAACCAGAGGGTTCTTATATGTGTTGTTATTAGTATCCAATTAGAAGCAGTTTGTCCAGACCACAGGATTCTTAGGTAAGTCAATTGAGGTGTGAAAAGGCGATGGGTCATGACAGGCAGAAGCCTTGTGCTTAGGCATCTTTTGGTCATATGTTCTTTGGAACGTTTTCATTGTAGGAAATCTGGTAACTTGTTGGATTCACTTTCAAATTCATACACACTGACCTTGCCATCTGGCATCATGTGTAGGCAAGATCCTCTCACATGTTTACAATTGAAATTTGTATGAAAATAGAAAGCTGGAGGATGTTTTCATTTTATTTATCCTTTTGAACTAGAAATATATGGGTGTTAGCAACTTAAGGACTATATTCCCAAAGCTCACAAAATAAGCAACTTATTAACCTCTAACCCACAGATAGCCACTGTTTCCTACTAATAAGACATAGAAAATGTGAATTTCATGGTAATCATTTGACACTACAAGATTTAAGAAAAGGGGTCTATTAAAGTTTGAATTTTGGCTACCACACTGTGCCTGCTCACCCTAACTCACATATATTCACAAGGCAGACAATTCCAGAAGGACATGGAATATTGATTCCTCAACTGAGGATCAGAATCACTGGTCTCTTCAAAGTATTAATAAAATGAATTTCAAAGTATTGATAAGGTGAATTAATAAAGTGGGTTGGGGGTGGTAATGTTTACCAAATTTAATAGTTAAACTATAAAACTGAGATTTTTTTGATATACTAGGACTATAGTAGTGAGATTAATGATGTGTAACATTTTTTAAAACTTGATCGTACATGTGTATATTTTTAACATCATAGTATACCCTGTTTCTCCCCCAACCATGTCACCATGAATCATCATCTTAATCACTTGTGCCCATCTTCTCCTGATTTAACCCCCACCCCTTCCTCTATGCTTAGTTATGCTGACCGTTTGTTCTTTCTAAGTTTTACTTGTCCTTTTGTTTGCTTTCCCTATATTCCACAGATAGGTGGGATCATCCAGCGTTTCTCTTTTTCTTTCTGGTTTATTTCTGCTAGCATGATTCCTTCTAGTTCCATACATGTTATCACAAACTCATCAAATATATCTTTTTTGATTGCAGAATAATATTCTGTTGCATGAATATGCTATAATTGATCCATTTGTCTGCTTTGGAAGCTTCTCTGTTAATGGATCAGGCAACTGAGAACTATCTAGAGCAATTAGAAGGAATCTAAATTTGTGTACAGTAATCCTAAACAGTGATATTTATTTGAAAATATCAAGAGCTTAGTGTTTTGGGACTTAGAAAATGCTTGATAAGTATGATGTCTAGGAGTAGAGTGGCTGGGCTTGGGAACACACAGTGAGAGAAGTCACGTGATTGCTGAGTTCATGGTAGAGAGCACATAGCACAAGAATCTAACTGAAATGGGCCTGAAGGAAAGGGATGTTTAGGAAATCTTTTCTAGAGTAAAGACTATTAAGCTGACTATTAAGCTGAAATTTGAAGCATGAGTATGATTTAGCTAGCACAGTGCAAAGAGAAATATGTCCCAGGAAGTAAAAGGTCTTGAGTATTCTAATCAGAGATAACAGCAAGGCTGAAGGTCCAAAAGCTGCAGAAATTACTACATGTAAGAATCAGAAAGGAGTCCATTATGGATGGGCCACTGGCTGAGGGTGGATGTTGGTGGGCAGGTAGGCAGGTGAGCAAGCCAGGTAGGGTAAAGGGCAAACCAGGTAGGATAAAGGGGCTTGGATAGTTTCCTAATGCAGTGAGACCCAGCAAATCAGAGGAGCACACTGAATAAATTACTTTCCTAGAAAGTCTACTTGGATTATTGGTGTCCTGTGGTAGAGACAGTGAATCCACGTGACAGGAACAAAAAAAAAAATCTAACCAGTAGACAGTTACAGAAACCCAGACAGGATGAGTGAGCCAAGAGTGATGTGTATGTATTAAAGAAATATTTGAATAGGATTTCATTGAATGGTATTTGAGGACCAGTTGACTGCAAAGCTGATATTGATTGAGATCAATATGCTGAGTACAGAATGCTCTTTCTTTTTATCCTTTCTTCTCTCCTTTCTTCCTTTCCCCTCCTTCTCCTTCTCTCCTCCATCTCTTTCCTCACCCCACCTATCTCTTCTCTCTCTTTCCCTCCCTCTTCATTTTTCCAACCCTCTCTTCCACTTCTATCCATTTGACATATCATTCAATATTATTCAGGAAACTCAAAACTTAAACCTACTGACCATCTTCCCACTCAGTTCTCTACTGACAATTCTTCATTAACTAGCTGCAATATTAACTGATACTCTATTTTCATTACTTTGTCTGCTACCAGTTAACACACCTATAGTTTTTTTTGCAATCTCTCTATGAATGTGGATACTTCATTATCTTACCACAGAAACTTTTCTTTACAAACCTAATGATGCAAGAAACAAAAAGTAAGTAAATACATAGAAACTTTCCAGGTCTCTAGGGCAATGCCCTTATTTGTAGACTATCTTATATAAATGTGCATGAGAACAAGAAAGCCCTAGTTTCAAATATATAAAGTAAGCAAAGTGAACTAATTAATGCAATGTTTGGAGTGTATGCAAATCTCCCTCCTGACCCCAAACTCTAACCACCTGGGGATATTTACATTCTGCCCCTCATACCTTCTGCCATGTCATGAGAAGTAGCAAAGCAGAAAAAAGTCCTACAGAAATTCTTCTAAAAGATGCATACCTCAGAGAGAAAATAATGATAATTTTTTTTAATCTAGTGAAGTTTTGATTACATCAAAGATCAAGATGAACTTGGAAGAACAGAGTGACCCCAGCAGGCCAGGCTAGGGACCAAGCCATGTCCTGCACAATTGTAGGACCCGGGACTGAAGCCTCTTTCATTTTTCAATTGTGGTAAACATAACATAAAATTTCAATCATTTTACAGACAAGTAAATGGATCAAAATTATGGTATATTTACATAATGGAATACTATTCAGCAATCAAAAAAACAAACTCATCGTTTACAGCAACAAGGGTGAAGCTGGAAAAAATATGTTAGCTGAAATTAGTCAGAAAAAGATAAATATGGAATGGTATTGCTTATATGTGGAATATAGAGAAACCAAACAAAAGGACAAATAAAAGTTAAAGCTAGCAAACAGATAACAGAATTGAAGCATACAACAAGGGAGCAGGAGGGAGGGAGGGAGAAGTCAGGTGAGGGATGAGCACAAGGTTTCAGGATGGTAGTTCACTGGTGAGACAGTGGTTGGATAACTGGGGTATACAACAATGTAAGATGAATATATATATTGTCAATAATTTTAAAAAGTATACAGTGTGAGGCATTCCCAGTGGTATGTAGTCATCCCTACCATCTACCCCAGAATGCCTCCCTTCCCCAAACAGAAATTCTGTGCCCATTAAGCAGTAACTCACATTCCTGCTCTCCTAGTTATTCTACTTTTAATGGAAAGATATAAGTGAAATAATACAACATTTATCTTTTTATGGGGTTTATTTTGCCCACTTAACATAGTATCCTCCAGGTTTCATCAGGTTATGGCATGTATCAGCACGTCCTTTTCAGGACTGAAGAGTAATTTCTATTATATATACCACACTACTCTCCATTCATCCTTCAATGGACACTGGTTGTTTCTATGCTTTTATGAATGTGGTATGCCTCTTTTTGAAGCCTAACTTACAGTTCTTTGGGGGGGGGTATATATGGAGAACTGGTTATGGCAACACTATTTGAAGAACAACCACAGTTCTCTAAGGCAGTTCCACCATGTTTCATTTCTAGCAGTGCAGGAGGGTTTTTTTCCCCACATACTCTCCCAATGTTGGGAGCTGTGTGTGCTCTCATTATTGGCCTGCCTTGATAAAGCTGCTGAATATTTGCTTAATTGGAATACCTTCTTCAAGTGGAGTAGGTTAGGCCATGACTTGAGAAGTTTCAGTTGAAACCACTTTGTTGTTGATTGTTTGTTGGTGACTATAAAAGTCTGGTGCAAAATAAACTGGGGGCCACAATCCAGAGAGAGAGAGGTTGTGAGCCACTTCTGTCGGGGTCTTCTTAGACTCAACTCCATTCCTTATCCTCCTCCTTGGGACCATTTGATTACATCATGGCTGGGTCGCGACATTCCAACACCATCTTTTCTATTTTTTGCTAGTAGCCATACAAACTTGAAGTAATATCTCATTTTAGTTTTGGTTTGCATCACCCTAAGAATTGATGACTGAGTATTTTTTGGTGTGTTTGTTGCCCATTTGTATGTCTTCTTTGGAAAAATGTCGATTCAAGTCCTTTGCTATTTTTAATTGGGCTGTTTGCTTGTTCTTGAGTTCTGAAATGGTTTTATATATTTTGCATTATAATCTCTTATATGTGATTTGTAAATATTTGCTCTCATCCACAGGGTTCTTTTTCACTCTATTGGTGTGTCTGCCAATACACAAGCATGCTCCTTAAATCGTATACCGTAGATGCTTCCTTGCCTCATCTTAGATCTGAACATAATCTCTTCCACAAAGCATTTGACAAACTTAGAATATTTGAAATAATTAGGAATGTTCAGTTAAGCATAGGGTTTCATTTTTCCATCTGAATTTCTTAGAGAACCAGGGGTATCCAAATTTGAATGTGGTTTCTGAAGCATACCCTTGTCCATATTAATTGATACAAGATATGAATACCCTTAAAGAAAGCTGAGAACCCTCACATGATGCCATCCACTTTAGGCAGAAACTTAAAGGCGTGTGATGGTTTTGATATGAAGACACCATTCTGTGTAATTTACATGTGGCTAATCCATTAATAATTATAATGGATTTACATAAGATGGATACTATTTGCACTCCTACTTTCTTCAAGAAAGTGCAGGATCATACAAATTAATTAAATTGGTAACAAAGCTAATAGACAGCAGAACAGAATTTGAATCACAGAAGCCTGGTTCTAGAGACCATACTTTTCCCCAATTATAACTGTAACTGACACATCATCTTCTCCATATTTAATTTTAAAAGTTATTCCAGACTTTGGCTTCTTTTACTACAGTTAGTTTACAGCAAACTGCAGTTCCAGGCTTCATTCCTAACATTTATTTTCCTTCTCTTGGCTTATAGAAATGAGTCAAAATCTGAGCCTTCTGTAAATTCATCCATTTTCTACTTACCATTCAATCCCTAAGTTGAAATCAGGACCAACAATTAAACACTAGTCATATTTCATTAGAGCAAATGTGCTTCATCTCTGCCTGCCCTGCCACAATAAGCTTGGGAAGCTAGTGGAGACATACCCTTGATTTTTAGATAAAAAGCAACTTAACCTTACTTGCCTAATTAAAAATTATCTTAACTAGTTCAGTGTCTCAATTGATCATACTTCCCAGGGAAAGGAAAAAAATCATGTTACACACATCTTAAGCCAAAGATGTATTTGATGTTCCCCTCTCCATATTTTTCCACCAGGACTGAATTGCAATGGAGAGGTAAAATAGTCAAACCCTGTCCAAGAAACAACATGTGTGATTGGATCAAGTCTATTTATCCAGAAAAGACTATTTCTGTGGGCCTATAAAACTCTTCAGATGTGAACAGATGTCCCCTATGATTTTTCTTTATCTGTGTTTCAGAACTTCATTGTCCTTAGCTGAAAAAGACATTTTCCTTGCTGTCTTAATCATTGTGATTTATCGCTTTCTGCAGTATCCTGTGAATCTATATTGAGACTGGGCACTGGGCATATCCCATGTTCCAAACATTCAGTCCAGTGAGTCTAGCAACCTTCTTCTTTGTCACCTACATCCTTGGAGAGAAGCTCAATCAATGGAAATGGGGTCAGTTTCTCTTTTAGCTACTGAAGCACATTTTCTTTATACTCTCTGCCCTCCTCCTGGACACTGAAGCAGAACCAACCCCAAAGGGAAAGACAGGAGGACATGATGCTTTGCTCCAAAGAACTCATACAGGTCCTACCAAAAGAGACAACAAGACAACATTCTCACACCATGTACAAAAACCAACTCAAAATGGATAAAGGACTTAGATGTCAGGCCTGAAACCATAGCATACACATAGTAAAACCTGGGCAAAACCCTCCATGCAGTACAATTCAGTAATCCCTTTTTGGAAACATCTGCAGATGGCAAAAAAACTGAAGGAAAACATAAACAGATGGGACTACATCAAACTAAAAACCTACTGTACAGCAAAAGAGACAACAGTAAAAACTAAAAGAAGCCCAACCAAATGGGAAAAAAATTTTGCCCTCCACAAGAGTGATAAGGGTTTAATAACACAGATTCATAAGGAACCTATACAATTAAACAAAAGCAAAACAAGAAGCCCAATCAAAAAATGGGGAGAAGAACTAAAAAGACACTTCTCCAAAGAAGAAATACAAATGGCCAGCAGGCACATGAAAAACTGCTCAACATTACTGGCAATCAGAGAAATGCAAATCAAAACTACAACGAGATACCACCTTACACCAGTAAGAGTGGTCCACATCCAAAGAACAGGCAACAATAAGTGCTGGTGAGGATGTGGAAAGAAAGGAACACTGTTACATTGCTGGTGGGAATGTAAACTGGTCCAGCCACTGTGGAAAGCTGTGTGGAGGACCCTCAAAAAAAAAAAAAAAAAAACTAATGAAAATAGAACTACCATTTGACCCAGCAATCGCTCTTCTGGGAATCTACCCAAAGAAGAATTCAATCTGGATACAAAAGGACACTTGTGCCCAGATGTTCATTGCAGCACTATTTATAATTGCAAGGACATGGAAACAACCCAAATGTCCCAAATCAGATGAACGGATGAAAAGGATGTGGTATATATACACAATGGAGTACTACTCATCAATTAAAAATGACAAATTTGATGAATTTATTGAAACTTGGATGTACCTAGAAGAAATCATATTAACATAAAAAAGTCAGAAAGAAAAAGACAGAAACCAAATGGTTTCACTAATATATGGACAACCAAATGAAAATACATAATGGGAGGGTGGGGACCAACTGGAGTGGTCAGGGAGGGGAGGTAGTGGGTGACCCCTGGAGATTAAATGGAGATTAAATTGATGTGAAATCAGAAAAAGAAAAAGAAAAGAAAGGAATGAAGGAAGGAAGGAAGGAAGGAAGGAAGGAAGGAAGGAAGGAAGGAAGGAAGGAAGGAAGGAAGGAAGGAAGGGAGAAAGAAAGAAAAAAAAAGATACAACAAAGAAAGCATGGAGATGTTAGCACTCTCTCAGGGGACCCCATTAGACATACCCTTCTTCTTCAAATGAGATCTCACTTAATTTTAAGGCTAAAAATAGCTTTGTTTAGAGAGCTTGGAACCCAGAGGGAAAAGTGTCATAGTTTCAAAATGAAGAAATGGGTGCAGGTCCTCTTCCCTTAAGTGAGGAGTTCAGGGACATATGATATTAGAAAGTCCAGGTTTTCTTTCTGAAGGATGTGGATCCAAATGACCCACTTAGCTCTTCCAACTTCAGCAGTGGCTAGTTAAGTAGCTTCTCAACCTTTAGTAAAACATTAACCAGATAAAATCACATCCTGTTCTTGATATCAGAATTTACATTTAGACAAGATCTTCAGCAGTGTGAAAAAGTCAGTAAGCAAAGCTTTCTAATTATAGGTAGATAGAATCATGTTGCTTTAAGAGAAAAATAAACACAGATTAGTCAACACTAAAATGAAAGATTTCATGCTTCTCCTTATTTCTCCCCTATCAGTGCCCTTATACTCAGAATATTAGTTTATGGGGAAGTAACCATTAAAAAATTCAGTTTGTAGCATGCTCATGATTTTTTTTCCTTACCCCAGGAGAAGTGCAGGAACTCTACCCTGATTTTGTATATATGGAAGACAAGAGTCACATACAGTCCCCCACATCACACACCCACATGCCAATCTGTTCTATCAAAATAGAAATGGCAGAAGTGACATCTTCTACCCAATCTATGAACTGGTGTGAAAACATAAGCCTGTGTTTGCAAAAAGAAAAAGTCACAGTTTCAGAAGGTTCAGTACAAGATAGTATATTTCTGAGAGGAAACTGAGACCCTAGAGATAAAAGGATGAAATACGACCTTTTCACGAAATTTTGCTCTTGAGAATTTAACTGGTTGATAATGTCTCAAAGGCGGTATTGATACTCCTTGAAAGCAAAATCAAATACTGAAAAAATCAAATACTAAAAATTACACCAAAATCAGGATTTTAAATCACAGGAAATTATTCAGGATTAAAAAGTATTGGTATGTGTTAATTCTGACTAGTTTTGGTTTCTTGCAACCCTGAGTAAAGATTTTTGATGGATTCATGAAATCTGTATTTTAAAAAGGAAGATGGGATAGAAGAACCTAATTGATTTAAAACCTGGCAGATATAACTGTGCAGAAAAAAAATCTCTATTATTCAGAACTTAGAAGAAAGCAATAACATTTTGAACAATGTTTTGAATTCAATAATGATTATTTTTAAACATTACAGTAAATTTTAAACATTCAATGAATTAAAAAACAAATTTTGTATATATTTAATAGTATTGAAAACACTATTTCAGCAGTTTTTTGATAAGCTTTATTGCTTAAATATAATGCCTTGTTTTTTCATTATCATTAAGTCCCAGTGAGGAAAAAGGTCAGTATTAACAGCATCAACATGTGAACCTTTATTTATATTATGTAGAAGGGAATTTATGTGTGTGACAGAGGTTACTTAACTCTGCCTTTTTTCAAGATTTTTAAATCCTTTACATTTCCATAATAGCACAAGAATAGACTCACAAATGTGTTAGATTTTGAGCAAATATTATGAATGATTGACTAAGAATTAAAAAAAATTTGATCACTTAAAATTCCAAAGGCAATTAACACATTTCAATACTGATACTAAAATGAAAGATTTTATTCTTTTCCCTAATTCTTGCTCAAAAGCAAAAGAAGAAAATATATAAATATTTTTCCCATTTCAAATTCCACTAAGACACTCTGAGGCTTTCTCCAATTTGGAGATGAAAATCCATGTCCACTAGAAGGTACATGAGGCCCTATTGTGGCTTGTCCCTGCCTTGGCTCTCATGCCACTTCTAAATGTGTGCCTCAGGGTCACTAATCTGTGCTTTGTCTACACATGTTGTTTCTCACTTCCATGGGCTTTTGTCTCTCACAGATCTAGTATTTATTTCAACTCACCTCTTCTAGAAAAATATCCCTGAACTGCTCTGAGTTTCTTAAGGGTGAGCTATGTCATAGCTATTTATAAATTCCCCCATTTTGGGAAAAAAACTAAAATCATTCCAGTTAAGATCTGGA
The DNA here is from genome assembly GCA_004024945.1 of Uropsilus gracilis. Lineage (NCBI taxonomy): Eukaryota > Metazoa > Chordata > Mammalia > Eulipotyphla > Talpidae > Uropsilus > Uropsilus gracilis. Next base: position 76,947 of record PVHY01002658.1, on the reverse strand, counting down.
GCCAGGCAAGGATGCCCACTCTCCCCACTACTCTTTTAACATTGTACTGGAAGTTCTAGCTAGGGCAATAAGGCAAGAGAAACACATAAAAGGGATACAAATAGGTAAAGAGGAATTGAAGCTATCATTATATGCTAATGACATGATTATCTATATAGAAAACCCAAAAAAATCCACAGAAAGATTGCTTGAAATAATAAACCAGTTCAGTAAGGCAGCTGGATACAAAATCAACATACGGAAGTTGGTAGTTTTCCTATATGCAAAAAGTCAAATAGAAGAAGAAATCAGAAAAACCATCCCATTTACCATCACACCAAAAAAAAAAAAATTAAATACCTGGGAATAAACCTAACAAAAAACATGAAAGAACTATACAAAGAAAATATTAGAACACTATTAAAAGAAATAGAAGACATAAGGAAATGGAAAGACATTGCCTGTTCATGGACTGGAAGAATTATTATCATCAAAATGGCCATCCTACCAAAGGCAAGCTACAGATTCAATGTAATCCCAATAAAAATCCCAATGATATTTTTTAAAGATATAGGACAAAATTTACTGAAATTCATATGGAATAGCAAAAGACCTCGAATATCAAAAAGCCTCCTGATCAGAAAAAAAGAGAATGAAGGTATTACAATTCCAAACTTCAAACTATACTATAAAGATATAATAATAAAAACAGCTTGGCACTGGTACAGAAACAGACAATCAGACCAATGGAACAGAATTGAGTGCCCTGAAATAAAACCACACATATATAGTCAACTAATCTTTGACAAAGGAGTGAAAATTTTACCTTGGAACAAAGATAGCCTCTTCAATAAATGGTGCTGGGAAAATTGAACTAAGAAATGCAAAAAATGAACCAAGGCAACTCCCTCACACCAGGTACAAAAATTAAATCAAAACGGATAAGACACTTAGATGTCAGACCTGAAACCATAACGTACATAGAGGGAAAACTTGGGCAAAACCCTCCATGAAGTACGATTCAGAAATCCCTTTCTGGACACATCTACAGATGGCAAAAAAATGAAGGAAAACATAAACAGATGGGACTACATCAAACTAAAAAGCTTCTGTACAGCAAAAGAGACAACAGAAAAAACTAAAAGAAACCCAATCAAATGGGAAAAAACTTTTGCCTGCCACAAGAAAAATAAGGGTTTAATAACGAAGATACAAGGAACTCACACAACTAAACAAAAGCAAAAAAGAAGCCCAATCAAAAAATGGGGAGAACTAAAAAGACACTTCTCCAAAGAGGAAATACAAATGGCCAAGAGGCACATGAAAAATTGCTTAACCTCACTAGCAATAAGGGCAGTGCAAATCAAAACCACAATGAGATACCACCTTACACCAGTAAGAATGGCCCATATCCAAAGAACAGGCAACAAGAATTGCTGGCGAGGATGTGGAGAGAAAGGAACACTCCTACACTGCTGGTGGGAATGTAAACTGGTCCAACCACTATGGAAAGCTGTGTGGAGGACCCTCAAGTTAATGAAAATGGAACTACCATTTGACCCAGCAATTGCTCTCTTGGGAATCTACCCAAAAGAGACCTCAATGTGGATAAAAAAGGACACCTGTGTTTGGATATTTGCTGCAGTGCTATTTAGAATAAGGACATAAAAGCAACCTAAATGCCCCAAAACAGATGACTAGCTTAAAAAAATGTGATATATATATATATATATATATATATATATATACACAATGGAATATTACTCATCAATTAAAAAGGACAAATTTGATGATTTTATGACAACATGAATGTACTTAGAAGAAATCATATTAGCAGAAACAAGTCAAAAAGAAAAAGACTGAAACCAAATGGTTTCACTAATATATGGGCTGTAGTGAAAAACTAAACAAAAGCCTTGAGGAAAAGTCAAAACAAGCTAAGCACCAAACTGAAGCACACAACTTTGGGCAGGATGGAAAGCGGGGGAATTGAGGGGAAGGTAGGGGGTGGTGGTGGTGGTAAATCCCTGGGATTACAATGATGAAAAAAAAAAGAAGCATTTTTAAAATAAAATATCATATATTTTTTCTAACATAAAAAAATTCCCCCATTTCCATTAATTTGCATAATAGAGCAATGAGCACAAACAGAATTATTATTCAAGGACTGTCCTCTCTAAGCTGTGCATTTTCATATAAAAGCAAGTGAGAAGAAATTAAGAACAATTCCATTCACAAGCTCTTCAAAAAGAATCAAATACCTTAGAACTAACTTAACCAAGGACTTCAACAAAACTACAAAATGTTATTAAAGAACTTATATAATGACATAAGATAGAAAGACATCCAATGGGAATGGATGGGGAGAAACAATATAATCAAAATGACTGTCCCACCACAAGTAATCAATAAAGTTATCACAATTACCATAAAAACACTATCCCTATTCTTCAATTAAATTGTATACATATCAAAATTTATAATGCAACATAAAAAGTCTCAATAACAGAAGTGATCCTGAGAAAAAAGGAAATGGAAACCTCCTGACTAAAAGTTTACTCTAAAGCAACAGTTGTAAAACCAATATGGCATGAAAACAGACACATGACTCAAAAGAAGATAATTGAAAGCCCAGGAAAAAATCACATGTATATCAAGACTGAGTTCATGATAAAGCAGCAACGATAATAAAGTGGGGAACAAAAACTCTAATGATTGGTGATGGGGAAACTGGAAGCTTATATATAAAAGAATGAAATTAACTCACTAACTCCATCACAATAATTAATCTCAAGTTGATTAAAGGTTTCCCCAGCAAGCCTTCTGTGATAGCTCCTTCCTATAATTTCTGCTCTGTGACTTGTACTCATCAATGGTCAAACCTCATTTCTATAATAACTCAGATCCTTCTATCTGCTTTATCACCTTTGTCAAACCACCTACTGAAACTAGACAAAAGTTCTTCATATTCTTAGTTCAAAGTCTAGCAGTAGCTTTTACTAATGCATAGGAGCAACTCTCTGTGAGCAGTATGTTTTTGCTATCTTGTTTTCTGACTATTAGATAATAATATATATAATTACATATGGTATCCATAGTGATATTGATTAAAAGAATGTTTCCTTTACTGTGCCAGCAGAAAATGTTTAAATCTTCCACCAGGCAAACATTAAATATCTGGCTTGAAATACTTCTACTCCTTGCTTCTATATAACAGAGAACAAAAAAAGGACGAACATAATTCTGGAGTGGACCTAACACCATAATCAATGGTAAAGAGTCATTCCCGTGGGAAAATTCCCTTCAGTGAAGAAAAGCATGATTTAAAAAAAATTATTTCTCAACTGGAGTCTGAATCTGTTTTGTGAATTTCATTTGGATAAAAGTCAACAGTTCCCTTATCTCCTGCCATGTAATAACATGGACAGTAAAAAGCTTCGAAGAGGCTCAGAGACTATTTTGCCCAGGAAATTCAAGCCCTTTTAGAAACAAGACAAATGAAATTTTTGTGATATTAACACAATAAGTTTCTGCAGAGTGAAATGACTGTTGGAGCCCTGCACAGACACATTTTTGGGTGTGGCCCTTCTGCAACAGAGGATATGTGGGAATTTCTTAGTTCCCCATAGAGGATGCAGGAAACACTGGTCCTATACCACCTGCTCTCCTCCCCAGGGGGACTTCTCTTTGCCATTTCTGCTCCCCAGCTATTTCTCTATACATGTTAATGTTCCACTGTGTTTTTAAAGTTGTATCTCATCCTTGGCACTTGGGGTTGAAGGAGTGAGATTATGGTTACAGTTAGACTTAAGGTGCCAGGATTTGGGAAACAGCATGGGTCAAGAAGTTTTAGGAGTCCCCCCAGTGATTGCATGGGGAACAGATTTGAGAAGTTTATAATGACAAAGTTTTTGAATTTGAGAACTTAAAGCATTATTTAACTGAAAAAGTATCCATAAAATGGTCAAAGTGATTTTTTTTTTAGAAATGAGAAAGTGTATGCTGGTCCTTATAGACCTAACATGGAGATTACCTAAGTGTGGAGGAAATACAAGTCACATCAAAAATGAAAAATAAGTGGAAATGACATGAAGTCTATAAGGCTGATAAATTCATGAGAGTAGTCTGGATTAATGAAGAGTAGGAGGAAGGAGAGAATTGTCTTTAAAATTGTTGAAAGACAATGGATGGCCATAGGGCTGTGTGACCAGGAGTTGGCTATTCTAGAAAATCAGTATGATGAAAGGTCACAGGTAGAACTTCAAATCACCAGTCACTAAAGCCTTTAAAAGGGGGAATTTCATGGGAAAAAATCATAGAATCTATTTAATGTTTGCTGTTAAGGAGATTTTGATGGAGGGGCAGGATTGAGAGGGTGAAACAGAATTAAGAACATGAATATGCTGTGATAATACTCAGCACTTCTAGTATGGAGAATAGGCTCATTTGAGAAGTTTCACAGTAGAATTGTTAACATTGACAAAAGATAGGAAGGATAATGAAGTTTTAGAAATTGTGAAGTTTATGCAAATATTTATGAGTGTTAAATACGGAGGAACCAACTTTCTGGCGGAATAGAAATCACTCTGAAATCCAAAGCTATAATTTCAGTAGCATAAAGATGCTCTGAGTTTACTAAAAGCTATTAATAAATATTTCAATACTTTTCCACCCAGACCAACAAGTTAATTTGGCCAGAGGTCATAGAATGACCCCTAATTAGGTAACTTTCTATGCTTCCATTTCCTCTCTGCTCACTTGGTTCCCATATGCAAAATCTGGACAGTGGTTGCAGAAGATATAATTTCCAAATAAATGGCAAAGGCAACCACAGCAGTGCATCCTGTCAGATGTGTAGAGATATGAAGGTATATATTACCTTTGGTCAGCTGGCCAGCTGACAGTAGGAGAGGGTAGCAGACTTGCTTCCTGCTCTTTTGCTGCTGGTAAGTCTTGCCTGTTTTTAAAGTTGTGTCTGATCCTTGACATGTGGGCTTGAAGTTTTCTCAACTTTCCACTGTCCCAAGTCTGTGTGAGTACTGACCCACACCAAAATACCAATTAGGGAAACCCTAAAGTCTGAGGTCTCCTTCTGTTTTTGTTTATACAGGTGACACAGTGCAGACTAAGAAGATGTGATTGCATGCTATTTTCCATGAACTAAGGAGGAAGAAAACACAAGAGTTTTTTTCCCTCTTTCATCTTTTTTTTTTTTTTCTCATTGGTGGGAAGTACTGGTACAGCATAGGAAATAGAAAAGACAAGGGATGATATTTAAATTCAATAAGAAAGTAGCTGAATTGCAGGACTCTTGCCTTTTCAAAGGTTTCCTGGACATGCCAAAAACAATTCCTGCTATCTCAGAACGTGTTACGTTTGCCTGATTTATGTGGAAGGCTTCTCATTAAACAAAATGTGGCCAAAATCTAAAGAAATGTACGTAAGAGTGGTGTTAGTGATTGTTTAGAGAGACAGAAGCTTGGACTGGTTCAAACTCTTCATTTCACAAAAGAGAATGCTGAGGACCTAGATGAGAAGTTATGTGTGTGAAGCCAAAAAGTTAATGTCAGAACCAAGACAATAGCTTTTTTTTTCCTCCCAGATCTTCTAACTCCCAGTTTTGTGTCATTTTTGAGTATCAACTTCCTAAGAAGCATTTTCATGAACTACTTTCATGGGTTATTCATCAATGTAGTTTTACTCCGTGGTTGGATAGAGATATAGGGGGATAGTTGCTATGGATTTGTCTCATGGGTGTGATAGCAGAGTATTTGGCACAATGAGAAAATATGAAATATGTTGGGAAACCTGTCCCTCCTGTGAAAAAGTATTTGGGGCAGGTATAAACACTGAACATAGTGACATTGCGAGTGAAATATCTTTCACTCAAGTATAGATTAATATTCAAATGCACGTGTTACTTGAAGAATAATCTGGTGGAGAAATGATATGATGAGTTACAAAGCACTCCGCTGAGTTCTCAGTTTAACTAAGGTGATCATCACGTGATAAGCTGACACATTCCTGAACTTGCTTTGATCTTCCCAGCAAATTTTTTCCCAGGTCTTTATTTACAGGCACAGAAATAACAAAGGTCTGTCTAGTGGTGGGTGAAAATGTTCAAGCCTATTGAATTGGGAGGTGGGGTCCGGTCTTAGGACCTTGCTTAATGTGACAAAGAAGATGGTCAGAATGAACCCTAAGAGCAGTCTTGACGTGCTAGGGAAGAGGGCAGAATATCCCAGTGGGGCAGGAAGACCAAGAGAAGACTCGGGCACCAAGAAAGCAGCTTGAGCCCGATGCCTTTCTGAGTGTTATATAAATGTGATCCTCAGGTCTTTCTGCACCAGGCTGGGAACATCACCCACACCTGCTGCTTCCTCACTGCTCTGAGCACCTGGTCTCAGCAAGAGCCCAGAAGCAGTTCTCACAGTGGAAATTCCCCAAATGTAAAACCCACAGGGGTTCACCCAAATTTTCCACACCCCCAAAATTACTCCAACTGCATGCTTCTCTCAGACCCATAGTAAACCTTTAGTTAGGATATGCCTCCAGCTTTCTATTTGTGGCTTCACTGTCCCCACGACCAAATTAAACCTGATTGCTGCATGACTGAGCCTGGTGTAATATTTATTCCAGCACCATAAATACCTCAGAGCCATTTCCCACCAGTGCCCATAAAAAAGAAGCATCCCTATGTTCACAATCACGGCAATGCGTGTAGTATCTGCTGCCTAGTTGGGCTGTAGTATGCCCTAGTTAGAAGGCAACAACATACAAAACAAATGATGAGACAGTTGGCAGTGGCATTTGTAGTATCATGCCCTTTACAGCCACACTCACCTCCGCAATCTCATTTTATCCTCAGAAGATCATCTAAATAGGAAATGTACATATCTTCATTTTACAAATGAGCAAACTGTGTTTCTGAGATGTGTTTTGGAAAATTTATAAATCACAACTCTTTGGAAATAAAAGTAGATGTTAAGGCCCTGATTTATACCGTTTGCTCATTGCCATGTGTAAGCATTCCACTGTGGTTGCTGCCAGGCCACCAACATGCCACTGAAAGCAGAGTGGGGAAGAGATACCACAGATGCTCAGCCCAGCACTGAATTCAGAGGAGGGAAATGACTGGTCCAAGGTCACACAGTTGGTTGACTCACCCAAACCACATTTTATTCCTCTTTATAGCAGAACAATTCAGTACTTTGTGATCTGAAAATCTTTATTTATTTATTTATTTATTTATTTATTTATATATAAATTTCACAACTTTGTAATCTCAAGGGTTTGCCCCCCCCCTCCCCTCCCTTCCCCCTTTTCCCTCCTGTTCATAGTTGTGCATTTCATTTTGTTGCTTAGCTTGTTTTGATTTTCCTCAAGGCTTTTATTTATTTTTATTTATTTTTTTTCCCCTATATCCCTTACATTAGTGAGACCATTTGGTTTCTGCCTTTTTCTTTGTGGCTTGTTTCTGCTAATATGATTTCTTCTAAATGCATCCATGTTGTTATGAAGTCGTCCAATTGAAAATCTTTATTTAAAAAAACAGGAATGTATGACATGTAAGGACATACCAAAGAAAGCAGTTAGAAAACTCTCACCTTTATAGGCAGAGGGGCTGGTGGTACCTGGGTTCATGTTCGTATGTTCCAACAGTTCTGAATTTGCAGAGAAGACTTAACTTGTTTGCCTAAACAATTTATTACCCCCATCCTCCTCACAAAAGGGTTATGCATTTCTCAAGCTATTTTCAGCTCCTCTGCACCTACTTGCTTGCAATAATTGTCATAACAGGAAGTCAGTTGCAGACACCATAATCCCCAAACACATTGCCCTGCACGTGGGCAGCGTGGGGGTCTGAGGAAAAGCAGTGAGATTAGACTCTTGAAGCTGCTCACAGAGCACTGGGCCTGCCATAAGTCTGGGTGCTCCCCACCCCCCAGGTCCAACTAAACAGCAGAAACCAGAATCCAATTCCAGATACTGTTTTCCTCTCCCATGCACTTGGTGGTACCTTTTTTTTTTCTTTAATAAAGCATTTGAGTAGGTAGCAAAGCCAGTGAGAAGTGTTTATTTATAGCTGTGGATTTTCAATGCTGTATAAATTAGAAATCATTGCTGAATGAGGCCTGCGCCCACTCGCATATGCAGGGCTGCTGTCTGTGAGGCCTTTCACACAGTTTGACTGTACACAGTCTAAAATGGGAGAAAATGACATGCTCCAAGTCAAATGACAGAGTCACAGCTAAACTGCAAAGCAGAAAACCAGCAATTATTTTTCCTCAGCACAATATGGGGAGTACGACAGGTGCAATTATCCAATATTATTTAACAGCACTGGTTTGTGGTGTAGGGAGAAAATAAAGGTTTCTGTGTCTTGGAGAGAAAAAAAGAGAAAGACCTGCCTCCCAGCTCCTGTTTCTGTGGATTAAGCTGTTTTATGTAAATTGAAACTGACCAGGATTCCAAAAAGGGAAGGGAGAGCACCTGGTTCCCTTGCCCAGAAACTCCAGACCTGAGTCAGCAGGGACCTTTGAGAAAGGCCCCCGGACATAGGGATCTGTGCACACTTCTCAGAGGCAGAGGTTCAAGGTCAGGCTGTGGGGGAGACCTATCTCTAGAGCTCCTGTCCCATATGGAAACCCTCCTTGTCCCTGAGCTCAGTCAAGATGAGGTGAGGAAAGCATCCATGAGGAGTAATTTTGTACTCTAAAATGAGCACTTCCCCTTTGGGCCTCCAACACATTTCTATACCTCCTTCTCAGCCTGAAATTGGTCACCCTAACTATTAAGAACTCTGACCACAGCATCACTTGCAGCTCTCATGAAAGGTTCCTCTAGCCCTTGGGCTTGTGCCTCCCCCCCACCCCCCATCTCCCCAGCTGCCCCATAACACATCCTTTGCACTCTCCATCTCTCCCTCTTGGTATCTGTATCCATAATAGTATGGAAGGCTGGAAAGAACAAAAGCCTCAGAACCAAACAAGATCTGAATCTGAAACTTCACTCTGAAACTCATTCCTGGGAAAAGTAGTTTATGTTTCTGAGCCTTATTTCTTCACACTCATCTGATGACACCTACCATGATTAAATATGATCACTATTGTGGTGGATGCAAATGATTGGCTGGCATCCCACCCTGTTGGACTGCAAACTCCTTCAGACCAGGGGCCATGTCTGCCTGTCCGTATCCCTGACAGGTTCTGACTGTGCTATTAGATACTGAAAACACTTCAAGACATGAGGACTAGGTACAAATTGGCTTCATCACCAAATGGCAACCACATTCCCAGAAGCTGAGATTCCCAATGTCAGACTCACTCATTTAAGATCATCTCTTCATCTTCAATTCCAGAATCCTATTAACAATAATGATCAAATTATAGTTTCACATCAGTGAAATACAGGGCAGGTTGTGATGAGGAAAAATAGTTGGGATGACCTAGAGAAGAAAGATTTCATGCAGGAGGGGCTCCAGATTGGATGACTGAACAGTCCTGATTATCCCAAGGAGAGACTGTCGGGTAGGGTACTAGAGCTCAAGTCACAGAGATTAATCTTTAAAAGAGAATTGGGGGTTAAGGGAAGGTTGGGAGCACCAAAGACAGACCTGTTTACATAAGGATTCATTTCATACTTACCTGCCCCGGTCCAGCTGCGGTGGGGAACGGTGCCTGAGGGTAGGAGTGAGGGTTGCAAACAAGACAACCATCTCTTGGGCAGGAGGGCACAGCGGCTTTTCTCTTGATCCGCTGGCCATGAGTTTATTTTTCACACAGATTTTATACAATTCATGTCACACAGTTCAGCAATTACAACAGTCTTTTGCTTGAGGTCAGTTTTGCTGGGGACTAGTTTTCTTTAGGCATCTGCTTATCTACGATAGATGGTGATCACCAGACCTTCTGTAGGATGCCTTTATTATCTAAACTGATACAGTTTACAGGACTTCCTGATATCTATGCTTTACTCCCATGGGCAAGAATTTATAGTTCCTCATATTTGTGAGGATTTGTTCAGTGGGCAACCTTCATCCTCCTCTGCCCAGGACACTCACCCCTTCCTTTCAGGTGATATCTGCTCCCGATAAATTCTGACTATTAATTAGTTCATCATAACCAAGACTTCTTCAGCTACACCTCAGGTGTGATTCTTCAAGGACAATGAAAAAAGCCTCTGCTCTTGTGATCACCTCAAATCCGGTTAAGGCACCAAAAATTTTTTTTCACCAGGGATAAAGTCATTTTGCATGAAGAGACAGATTGACGTGTAAATATATATATATAAAGTGATCTGCAATTTACATGTTCCAAAGGACAATTGATGATTTGAAAACAAGTGTACTATGGGAAGAAGTAGGCTTGACAGAGGGAAAGTGGAGGCATTGCAATGAAAAGGAACGGGTATACTCTAAGCTCCTAGCTCATGGTTTTCCATGGGAGTTTCCAAGAGATCACTGGATATGTATCTTAGTATCTTCTTCTCCTTGAGAAAGTTTATCTGTGGTTAAAATATACAAAATACAGTTAGACTTGGCCTTGCTGGGTCTGCCACATGCCCCTCATCTCTGGAGGAGTGAGCTGAGGTGGCCCAGCTGCGACATGCCACTCTGTGTCATTCCAGCCTTGATTACAAGGAGCTAGAGGGATTTAAACTAGAGGGATTTAAACATCTTTATGACTAGGAAAGAAGTTGGTGGTGGATTGTCACCATTCTTGAGAGGAGATCAAACAAATAAAAATTTAGACTTTACTCGTCAGTCAAGTAACTGAGCTTCAGCCACCATCGAACTCACCCAAGATTCCTTCCTACTTAAACTCTTAATGAGTTCCAGAGATCCTGATGTTTGAAAAGAGATTGATACGAAGAACCTACTACATGCGTTTTTGAGGGCAAGGAATAATCCTCCTCACCACCTCTGCCCCAAGAAAACAGCTCAGAATAAATAAACAGTAGATTTTGAATACTTATTTGACACTCAGTTTGAAGATTGTCTCATAGTTGGGGTCAGAACTCAAACCCAGATCTATCAACCTAAATGCCCCAACAGTTTCCATTCTATCAATCAATAACTTGAATCCTCTTTTCTTTATATATGTGACAGGTACCTAGTTTTTATCCTATTATTTTCTCTTTTAGTATTTGAATATGATTTCTTCATACAACCATAGGGTCTGCACTCCATTTACTATGGGACTAGTTCCTTCACTGAATTAAGGTGATCATAAAGTGTCCACTTAGGTGGACCCTGCCACCTGCACCCACAGCCTGCAGACAGTACAGCTTGCTATCACCTGGGCCATGTGCATCAGGGTTAGGGGTTTGCATTCTTGCATTCTTCTTCCTGCAGCACCTTTGAGAATACAGACCCCCAGCCTTGTCTTTCCAGCCCACTGTTCCCAGCTGCCTTGTTAGACACTGCTCCTCTGAGAAGTTGACAGGAAAAAGAGAAAAAATGCTTCCACCACCCCAGCTCACAGAACCTTCCGCTGAGGCTTAAGTCTGGCCTGCATCGATATATTTGGTTACACTTCAGGGATTTGTTTTCACTCAGCACTTAATTTTATAAGGATTTGAATTATGAAGCTAGATTATGTAGAGGTAGGAAAACAAATACAGTATGACTTGTACCTTACCAGGCATCTGGTATGCGACTCTGAAAGCTCTCAATCTACATGTGTTCTTTTATTCCACAAGAAAGTGTTCTGCCTACATTTTAAAGTATACTCATGCTGTTATTGTATGTTACATGCATTAACAGCTTTGCCAGTTTTTAAAATCATATGTTTAAATAAACATTTTATTGTGAAACGGATTGCATTGGCACAGCCTATATTTTCCTCCACTAACCCCTTGTGCCCCCACCACCACTCAGTGCCCTCATAGAGCGACACGGAGAGAAAGAGGCCAAGAAGTCCCTGTGTATCCAGTGGCCATCTCCATGCTGATTAGCATGGATTCTGTGTAAACTACGAAAGGATGGGCAGTAAACATCCACTGCACGATGTCCTTCTTTTCCACAGATCAACTCCTTTCAGGCCCCTTGGCAACCATCTCATACCTGGGCATTTGACACAGGGATTATTTCTGTGAGTGTGTTAATAATGCAAAGGACAATTTTCCTTGCATTCTTGTGGGTTTAGTGAAAACACCATATGCATGTTAAGTTTGTTTTGTAGTCATTTGCTGAGAAAGAGAAGAATACCACAGTTCTAGGGCAGAATGGCCAAGGCAAGGTGCCTGTGGGGGCGGGGGGAGGCTCTGTGCTTGCATGCCTGAGGTCCAAGGGCAGTTGGCTGTTTTCTCTGTTTGGTGAGTGAATGCTGTGTAGCTCTATGATTTCAACTTGTTGTTATAATGTCTCTCTCCTTGCCTTCTGCTATGGCACTTGTCATTTCCGTCACCCCACAAACTGTCGTTCTTGAAGGCTCTCAAGAATGTCATTCTTGAGAACCAATGGCCTTCACCACCAGCACAGAATATTACCAGGAAGGCTATTAAACCAGTATCTAAGTAATCCTAATTAACATTTCACTGAAACTTTATCATTACAAGCTTTAATTATATTTATTTATAATATCAATTCATTTATAGTTGTAATAACTTAGAGCAAGTAAAGTTATTACTTGCAGTGGTTTCCTCAGGCTGCTATAACAAAAGAACACAGACCAGTTGACATTAAAATGACTATAGCTTCTTCTCTCAGAGTTTCAGATGCCAGTAGTTTGAAATCAAGGTGCCCAGGTTCTATCACATCAATCTCTGCTTCTGTCTTCCTAAGTATATCTTTGTATATATCTGTATATCGCTGATTTGTCCTAACTTACAGGAAATCTGGAATCTGTGTTCAAATTTCCCTTTCCTTTCTTTTTCAAGAAAAACATCATTTGCTTTAGGATCTACCTTAAGTCCAGGATGATTTCATTTCAAGATCCTTAACTAAACTCTTCTGAAAAAACCCTATTCAAAATTAGGTCACATTCTGAGCTTATAGGTAGATATAAATATTGAGGAACACTATTCAAACCAATACACTACAACCAAGTGAACTGAGGGTCAGAATAATTGAATATCAAATTTCACCTTTTAATTCTTCTCTCTTTCTGTCATAATTCAAACAGTATCCACCTATTTTATACCAAATGTTTTGAGTACCCACTACAGGCAGCCATGTGCTTATTCATCCCTTCTGGTCTTCCCCACAACCTGAAAGGTAAACTAATGTTAAGGATGAAGAAACTGAAGCTCAATGAGTTTGATGAATTTTCGTAAAATTAGGCAAGAGAAGTGGAACCTAAACCCAGATTGATCATTTCTGAGACCTACCCTTCTCCTTTCTACCAAAGCTTCTCTTTCAGAATGTATAGATCCACCCTTCTGCCTCCAAAAGACCAAAAGATTGAAAAACATTTTCATTTTAAACTTCATGAGGCAGGTGGGAAGAAGGAAAGCCCCAGAAAACCTCATTATTTTGGGAAACCCTGATCCCTAGAATGGTCAGGAAAACTTGGTTAATGGGCATTGAGGAGAGTCCCTGTTTGGGGGTGGGGAGAATAAATACCAAGGATGCTGGATAACTTGCAGCTGGGCTGCTCAGTCTCACCTGCACATTTGGCATTACCTGGATAACTCAGAAAAACACTTATGCCCAGATATCTCCTTCAGAGGTTCTGAGTTGGTTTGTGCTGTGGATTAGGCATCAGGAGTTCTAAAAGTACACACAGTTCATTCTATTGTGTAGCTGGATAGAAGCTCTAATACTTGGGAATTTCTGAATTTTCCTTTCATGGAGCAACAGCTTGGTCTGATTATATATAAGAAGCTTTTGACCATTTTAGACCATCCTACCAAAAGCAATATACAGATTCAATGCAATTCCAGTAAGAATATGACATTCTTTAAAGAAATACAACAAAAATTACTGAAATTCATCTGGAATACTAAAAGACCTCAAATAGCCAAAGTCCTTTTGACCAAAAGAAGAGAGAACAGAGGAATTACTCATCCAGACTTCAAATTATATTACAAAGTCATAATAATTGAAACAATTTGATACTGAAAAAAACAGACAGACACACAGGCCAATTGAATGTCCATAAATAGAACCACACATGTATGGCCAAGTAATTTTTAACAAAGGGACAATAAATGTACGTTGGAACAAGGACAGTCTCTTCAATAAATGGTGCTGAGAAAACTGGACCTCTAAATGCAAAAAATGAATCTAGACCACTCCCTCACACCATGCACAAAAACCAACTCAAAATGGATGAAAGAAAGACTTGGATGTAACACCTGAAACCATAAAATATGAAAATATGGGCGAAACATTCCAAGACTTACATCTCAGATACCTCTTTCAGGACACATCTACAGAGACAAGCAAGCAAGCAACCAACCAAGAAAGAAAGAAAGAATAAACAGCTGGGACTACATTAAACTAAAAAGTTTCAGTACAGCAAAAGAGACTCTAACCAAAACAAAAGAGACACCCAGCCAAATGGGAAAAATATTTTGCCCTTCATACAAGTGATAAGGGTCTAATATCAAAGACCCACAAAGAACTCACACAACTTAACAAAAACAAAGCAAAGGCCCAGTCACAAAATGGGAAGAAGAGTTAGAAATACACTTCTGTAAAGATGAAATACAAATGACCAAAAGGCATATGAAAAATTCTCAACATCATGAAAAATCAGGGAATACAAATCAAAACCACAATGAGATACCACCTTACACTGGTAAGAATGGCCTGTATCAAAAAAATGGACAATAACAAGTGCTAATATGAATGTGGAGAGAAAGGAACACTCTTACACTGCTGGTGGGAATGCTAATTGGTTCAACCGCTATGGAAAGCCAAGTGGAGGACTCTCAAGCTAATGAAAATGGAACTACCATTCGATCCAACAATTCCACTTCTGGGAATCTACCCAAAGGAAACCAAAGCACTAATACAAAAGGACACCTGTACCCAGATGTTTATTGTAGCACTATTTACAATTGCCAGGATTCAGAAACAACCCAATTACCCCAAAACAGATGAATGGATAAAAAAGATGTGGTATATTTACACAATGGAGTATTATTCATCAGTTAAAAATTACAAATTTGAAGCATTTGTGATAACATGGATGGATCTAGAAGAAATCATATTAGGAGAAATAAGTCAGAAAGAAAAAGACAGAAAGCAAATGGTATCACTAATAGATGAGATATAGGGAAAACAAAAAAAAGACCAAGAGGAAAAGTCAAAACAAGCTAACAACCAAACTAAAGCATACAGCTGGGAAGTGGAAGAGTGGGAAAGGTCAGGGAGGGGACCATCATGGATGACTGGAATGATGGTCCTTGAGTGATATGGTGGTGGGAGAACCCCAAAGAATACAATGATGTAAATATATTATAATATATAGATAAATATATGTTTTTATTTATAGATAATATTATATATATGTATGTATAATTATGAAAAATAGTTTTGGGCCATTTAAAATATTTAAATATCACCTAGGAGAACCAATGCCTTCTTTTCTTGCTGCCTTCAGGAACTCTGTCATCCTAGAACTCCACAACTTGGGGCATGGTTGATGATCAGGTCTCTTAGAATGCAGGGCAGAGGTGACTATGAGACAGGGCAGGGCCAGGCTCTGGGAATGGCTAAGAAGCCCCTGATAGCATTTCTTCGCATGTCTCCTTATAGACCTGCATGCATTTCCCCAGCAGTGAAGGAGTTCAGGCTGCCAGGACAGGGTGGTGACTCCTGCTGGGAATTCTGCCAGCAGACTGTCCTGGGACTTGAAATGCAACATCAGCTAACACTTTATTCTTCAGTCAGATCATTTCAGGACTTGAACTGTAGCATCACCTCTCCTAGGTCTCCAGCCTCCTTAAATCAATTTCCTACAATTGCCCCCCCACCCCATAGAAATAGATGTTGATAGCTAAAGATAAATATATCTACATATATATATACACACACGTACTCATTTAGAGAATAAAAATTATGTATTATGTGTATACACCCCCCCCCACACACACACACACAGGTAGATTTATTTATAAAGATGCATATACATGGACACATATTTTCAGTTTGTTTCTCTGGAGAGCCCTGACTGATAAAATCCCTGCCTTTCTCTCCCCTGACCATGCTTTCTTTCTCTTCTCTGCCCTCCAGTACCACTCTGTGCCTGTCTTCACTCATTCGCCCACTCTTCTCTGTATCATTTATTTATCTGTAGTCCCTATGACTCACAGGCCTATAATAAGCTCTCAGCTTCCATTTGCCAAACTCTCTCCTTTTTTCATTCAAGAGTCTCCTGAAATCCCACATCATCTAATCCAGGAAACACAATTTGTCCTCCTTCAGATGAGTCTCTTCAGTGAAATGAAAGAAAACCCTGATGTATGAGTATTGCTTTGAAAATTAACTTCTGAGATTATCTCACTGGTGACTGTAAGTGAACTAGGCATTTCAAAATGCTCTGTCTTAGAGGCTAAGTTGCAAGGGGGTCTGTCTCTTGCAACAAAGACTGGGGCTTGGCACATCTTCACATGTGCTAAGGATGCGCAGAGGTCCTAGTTCTCGGTCTGACTTCCAGATTAAGGTCATTTTCCTTCATGGCGACAGATCTCACAGCCAACCTCATACTGCCACCTTGCTCATTACTAAATGAATATGGTGGGTGTGGAGGAACCAGGGAAAATCCATATCTTCTCTTGACTACGAGCCTCTGTCTTTTTCGTGGGCGCAAGGTCTATTATGATACAAGCTGAACAAAAATGGTAAATACAAGAGTTCACAGCAAGGAACACAGTAACTGATCTGGTGGCCTATTAACTCCACCTATGTTGACTTGCAGGCCATCTCAGTGTCAGATGCTGGAATGATGAGAGTAGGCATGATCAAACTGCAAAACTAACTGCAAGGGTCAGTTATCTCCCTGTGCACTATGGATAATAATGGATAGGCGGGGCACTAGCCTAACTTCCTACCACATGTGGGGAGGGGCCTTGTGATGTTACTGAAATCACACTCCCCAGAGACATTGTAAGGGCTACAGAACACACTGCCTTAAAATTCCACCAATGAATTCTGAGGACCTCAGAATGTCTTGCAGGGAAGATGGTTTCCAGAGGATTAAAAGAAAACTGAAAGTATAGCACATGTTATGGAGACCCTGCAATGTCAGAAGGAACGCAAACTTTACAGGCAGGAAAAATTCAGTTAGTACCATTTCCACAACATTTACTGTCTGAGTGACTCATTCAACAATTCAGATCTGAGTCTCTTTATGTAAATTGAGTGTGTGATGGTTACCTGTGCTAAAGTAGCTGTGGGAATGGAATGGAATGATGACCCTGCAACTGAGTCCAGTGTCTGTCTTCAATAAACACCCACTTCCTTCCCTGCTGTCCTAATGGAAAGGTCCTATAAATGTGATGAGGTGTTGTCAGTGGGGCATCCTTTTTGGTCCTAGTGGATATAGTGTTAAATGAGAGGACATAATGAAGCTAATGGGGTCATCAGGGTCAATGGGAAGGAAACCTACTGTCTACATGACTTCACAAAAACAACTGGAGGGTCCCCACATGTCCTAACATTCATTCTCTGACTTGCTGTACAAATAGGAGACTGTCACATATTACAAAACAGACTGAAAATGGGAGAAGGCAATGAAAATTATAAATGTTACAGACTCAAGATATTGTTATTTATAGAACCTGCTTAAGTTTTCAGGGAACTTACACTAAAGGAAGCAGCCCATAGTATCCCCCTCCTTCTTGTCAGCAAGCATACAGGAAAATCTCCCAAACAGTCCTTACATCACAGAGCACTAAAAAAAAATTCATTTTTCAATTAAAAAAAGATAAGGTGGCCCTCCTTGACATTTGGAAAGGAGCACTTAGAGCACATTTGCTGAGTTTCAATTCTCTCATCTTGTAATAAGATGACTTGGCAGGATGCCCTTGCAATGGTAGTGTAAAGTTAATGGAGTGGGAGAGAATATATATTCTTTCTGCTCTTCAGCTACATTTCCCTTTATCGCAATAACAGTTCTAGGCTACAGTTAAATGGAATGACGAGAGCCCTCTGGTGGCTAAACTGACTCTCCTCTTTTCTTAGACATACAAAAACAAACTAGCTTGTGTTTTGAAAATCCAATGCCTTGCTCAGATTAGAAACTTTACCTCATGAATTTCAGATCTGCTTCACCTGTATTCCCCGACTCTCAAGTAAAAAGAAGATGAGGTATTTTTTTTCAGTCTTTTTGATAATCACACTGCAAATATCTGCAAATATTTAACCTAACTTCTGAAAAGATAAGACACATTTACATCTAATTTTCAGACATTATCTAATGAATATTAATAGGGACTCTATAACAAATCAGACACCAAACTAAGTACTGTAAAAATTTAGGAAAATTAAAAATATTATTTCCAATCACAAGAAATTTATGGTACAAGGAGAGAATAGCCTTGATTTTTAAAAATATGCTTTCCATGAAACTTAGTCATGTTATTAAATACATGAATTTTACTTTTGATAATTATCGTCAATTAGTTCTTCATAGAGGTTTTACTATGATGTACCTTTGCTTCCAAAATATGAGGACCCCTTAAATCTTCAACAATGCAGTAGTTTATAAATTTTATGAGTGGGGATTGGTATATCAATATAATTTTATTTATATGTTTCTTATTTTAGGTGAGTTTGAAAATCTTTTTTATGTTTAACCTGTATCTTAATATTTATGATTTATTAACAGACTTTTAGATATTTTGTACATTATTCTCTTTTGAACTTATAAAAATTTTCATTAAACTGATGGAACTTGTAGCAGGCAATCTCCAAGAAACCTTCAGATTACCCCCTCTCCATATACCTGCTGGTAATTATATAAGGTAAGTCATCTACCTTATAATGTTAGAAAGATTGGTCCCAGTGAACAATGCAAATAGCAAAAATTATAATACATCACTTTCAAGATTAACTTATAAAAGATATTTGATTTCTTTCATGGTGGTTTTCTCTTGAGTCTCTCACTCTGTAGAAAAGCAGCTATCATCTAAGCCAATTGTCAGTAGATATCCTTATGGTGAGGAACTGAGACCTCCAGCAAGTAGCCAAGAATCTCCTGCCAAGAATCACATGAAAGAATTTTTTTAAATTATATATATATATATATATATATATATATATATATATATTTTTCCAATCATTGTAATCCCCAAGGGTCACCCACCACCTCCCCTCCCTGGCTCCTCCAGGTGTCCCCCCCCCAAGTTGTGTACTTTTGTTTGGTTGTCCATATATTAGTGAAACCATTTGATTTCTGTCTTTTTCTTTCTGATTTGTTTCTGCCAATATGATTTCTTCTAAGTATATTCATGTTACTATAAAATCATCAAATTTGTTGTTTTTCATTGATGCATAATATTCCATTGTGTACATATACCACATCTTTTTCATCCAGTCATCTGTCTTAGACGTGTTTCCATGTCCTTGCAATTATAGATAGTACTGCAGTAAACATCCAGGCACAAGTGTCCCTTTGTACAAGCATTGAGGTCTCCTTTGAGTAGATTCCCAGAAGAACAACTGCTGGGTCAAATACTATAAGGGTCTGATAACAAAAATACACAAAAAACTCACACAACTTAACAAAAACAAAGAAAAAAATACAGATTACAAATGGGGAGAAGAACTGAAACAACACTTCTCCTAAGAGGAAATACAAATGGCCAACAGGCACATAAAAAAAAGCTCAGTCACTAGCAATCAGGGAAATGCAAATCAAAACCACAATGAGATACCACCTTACACCAGTAAGAATGCCCCACATCCAAAAAAAAAAAAAAAAAAAACAGGCAACAGCAAGTGCTGGCATGGTTGTGGAGAGAAAGGAACACTCTTACATTGCTGGTGGAAATGTAAACTGGTTCAGTCACTATATGGAAAACTGTGTGGAGGGCCCTCAAACTAATGAACATGAAGGAATTTAGAAGCTGATGCCAATCCTAGTTGTGCCTTCAGATGAGACTGCAATGCCAACTGACAGCTTAGTTGCAATCACACTAGAAACTTCCCAGGAAATCTCCTGTTCCATCTCCTACCCCAAAAACCAAATCCTAATTCCTTTCACAATTGATGACTATTATCCATTATAGAATTTCATATAATTATATTATATAGGATGTACTTTTTTGTGTCTGTTTTCTTTTCCTTTGACATAGAATGAAGTTACTGAGGGACTCCATCTCTTTGTATTTTTTCCATTCCTTTTAGTTATGTGTGGGCACATCATAATAATTATCCAATCTCCAACTATTAGACATTTGGGTCAATTTCATTTCAAGCTGATATAAAAAATTGGCTATGAACATACTTGTGTAAGTATTTTGGTGGACATAGGTCTTCTTTTCTATTGGGTCAAAACACATTTACCAAGTTATATTGTCTGATCCACATAGACAGCTGCTCTGTTGGACTGTAAACTCTTGGAAAACAGAAACCAGTTTGGCTTGTGGTTTATGTCTCTCAAAGTAAAGGGCACCCAGGAGTCACTAGCCATGTTATATCTTGAGCCAATATGTTCAGGACAAAATATAAAAAGCATAAAAGGTGTAAGTAGAAAAATACATCTTCAATCTAGCTTATCTTAGTTATACCTTGGTACTGTTTCAAAGATGTGAACACCATATTAAAAAGTCCTTTAGATAGTTTTGTAAAATAAATCACAGGAAAAGGATATAAGAAATTTTGATTCTTTGGTGACAACTATTGCTGAATGGCAAATATAATTTAAACATAGCAATATTAAGCAATTTAGTGAACATTGCATTCATTCCATATACTTTATAATATTGACACAAGGAGCTAATACTAACATATATTAAATAACTTGCTTAATATTACACAGCCAAAATTTAGTGCACCTGAAATGAATATGAAGGACAATTTTGACTTACTGTTTTAGTATAAATTTTAAAGGAAACTCAATTAAAGTTTTCCTACATAATAATGAAAATGATAACAAAACTTACATTATCTATGACTATAGGGATTCAAAGAAATCTTTGATTTTATAATAATTAATTCTGTAAGTGGCAAAGCATGATAAATGAGTATAGTATCATCAACATCATCACCATCACCACGTCTTTGACAATTTACCAACTGTCTAATCTTATGTATGTTATTGTTAATTTATAAAATAGAAATAATACCATCCATCTTCTTATTCTGAGGATTTGAAGATATAATGTATACAAAGGTCAGCACAGGGATGGACTGAAAATACCTAGCTCAGAGCAGCTATCACACTCTCGGCTTGTCTGCACCATGGTGCTTGTTCATGTGTTCATTCCTAGTACACTTGTCTCTTCTTTGTCCAGTGGAAGGACTTCTAATGCATCTTTATGTTTCTCCCTTTCTCAGTCAAACTGAAAGTCTGGCCAAGGCAACCAATTAGGATGACCACTGAAGAAGTGCCTGGTGTCAACTATCAGGTTCCAGGAGAAAGTAAAAGTATTTTCTAACACCAGTGTCTCTTATTCTTTCAATGGAACTTTATTTTAAAAGTTTAAGCTCAGGTTTTTCACCAATGTGAGTAAAGTGAGTCAGTGATTGATTTTTCTAAAGTGTCTGATTTAGAGCCATAATCATTTTTATTTGTCAGCAAATATAATTTAAAATTCAGTTAGCTATTTTTGTTAAATTTTGAGTCTTAAAACTTTGAAATTATATTATCTTTAGCAGGAAATATCATTTCCTTAAGAGATTTAAAAGCTACAAAGACTCACTAAAGCACAGGTTATGTTCATAAATGTAAATTCAAGGGATAATGGCACAACTCTTCTGACCTCATATCAACCCAAAGGGACTGATAGCCAACTTGATTCTTCTCAGCAGTTGATACATAACCCTTATTTCCAGCCAACTCTGTGCCTGAAGTCAAACTGCCATATAGAGCTAAACATGACTATATCTTTGGCTACCATCTTCCTTGTTTGTGTCAAGAAATACATCACTAATTTTTTGGGTCAACATAAAGAACCTCAGGGCATCAGATACCTTCAGAACAGATAAGGTAGAACTACAGCTGGCTTCACAGCTACTGCCCCCCTCCTGATCCTCTGTAAGTTTCATGCACCCCAGTTTGTGTCTGATGACCCCTTGCTGTCCTTTGGTCTATGGGTTATCTGGTGCACTCACAATTTCTGTTCCAAATGTTATAGCTAAACTGCATCCAAGTTGCTGTATTTATTCACTTTCACAGCTTTTCCTATTGAGGTCATAATGGCAATATTGTTTTCTACAAAGGGACTTAAATGAAGTCCTCAGGATTACACCAGGGAAGCTACTTGCAAAATACACAACAACCCAACTCCTCTTCCTCCAGCCTCCTGTACTTGAAAGAGAACACTTCATCCTGAACTGTCTCCAGGCCCAAGCAGGTACTGGGTTTCACCAGAGCTCCAGACCAGGATTAAAGGTTCATTGCTCCCTGCTGCATAGAGATGCAATGTGGTAAGTGAAGAACTATGTGCTTATGCGCTCTCTCTTAAAATGTAGATTAAAAGATTCTTAGAGCCCCATGGCCCTGATTTTAGATAATCAACACAGATAAGTCTGTTTTCAGGTCCTTTTAAACTTTTTATAGCTTCCAAACCCAATATATAAACCTCAGAGAAATACCATGGGACTGAGTGTGGTTATTGCCCAAATGATCCCCCTATTCCCACCTTAACTACAAGGCCCCTGAGATGGCACTACTGAATGCAGTCACTAGGGTGTGTGTGTCTGTGTGTGTGTGTGTACATGTGTGTGTGTAACTGTGCTTTGCAACTATTTATTCTCAAAGATGATGCTTACATTGCATTTATTTCCCTTTACACCACTCAGTAACAGGAATGCAGGAAGTCTGTGCAGATAACTTAGAGATTCCAGTTCATTCAAGTGAAAATGTGAATTCTAAATGTAAATCTGAACTAATAAAATCATAAGTCCTCAACATTCAAGCCCAATTTAGAGTATGGTTAAGGTAGTATCTTCCCTAGAGGTTCTCACAGTAATAGAGACTTTGTTTTCTATATAGCAGAGATTGTTCTATTTGACCTTTAAGTTCAATTTAAGGCAAGTCCTTTAAGCCTAAAGATATTCTTCAAACTCCCATGTTATTTGCCCTCCCAGAGTCCTTAAATGTTCTGACTCAATATTCATTTTCACATAACCTACATATTATTTCTGTGTACCTATTAGAATGATATTAAAAGTTATAATGACTCAGCGAGGGCATAAGGCCATATATGTAAGACTTATTAAACAATGAAAGCAGAAAGACATTAAAATAGTACATCTAATTTATAATATTTGTTGTTGTTTGCATGGCATTTTTACATATATGAGCAATCATGATCCAAGTTCTTGATGGTGCATAACCAAAGCTATTTCTAGCTAATTAGAAATGAAATAAGTGTATTTGAACAATATCATATTGTTTGAAGAATTTACATGACAACTAAAGCATGGAAAACAGTCAGGATTGAAGGGACCTGGTTTTCCATGGCCCTGCCAAAGCCAGGTCATGGTCTCATGGCTTCTGAAGGCTACCTTTGTCTCCACCATCTCTGGACACCTGCCATTCTTACCACTGTTCTAGATTTGACCCTTAGTAGTCTCTGAATCTGTGTCCCTCACTCCAGTTCCAAAACCCTAGTGAGCTATCACATTGACTCAGTTTGTGCCCTACCTGTTTGTATAGAGAAGGGAGGAAAAAGAATATCTGCTTCCCTCACTTCCTGGTATTCAGTGCTGAATAATTAATATTAGTAAATTTTTAAAAATAAAAACTAATTACTTTTAATTGATGTAAAATAAATTATCATAGTTTTAGCATTATCAAATCATACTTAGCTTCTGGGCATCAGACTACTGGCCTACCCTCAGTGGTTTGCTGCTCAGATCATAGTAAAGGTGTCAGGGGTCAGGGGGATGTTGCAGTTTCATCTGCAGGCTCAACTGTAGATTTAAAAATCTGTTTCCAAGCTCTCTCAGCTGATGACAGATGTATTTATTTGCAGTTTTATATCTGAGGCCCAACTTTCTTGGCACTTGTCAACTCCTGGAAGCCATATTCAAGTGCTTGTCTTTTCCTCCACAGACAGTTCACAACAAGGTTTTTGGTTTATCAGAATCAGCAGGTATCTTGCTTCATAAGTCCCTTCTATAAGGTTCCAGTTTCTCATTTAAAAGTTTGATTGAGCTGGGCTTGGTGACACATGCCTGCAATCCCAGCTACTTGGAAAGCTGAGGCTAAGAAGCACTTGAATCTGCGGGTTTGAGACCACCCAAGTAACATAGCAAGACCTAGTCTCTGAAAAAATAAATACAATAAAATAAAGTTTGATTGATTAGGTCAGCCCTATCCAAGATAGTTTGCCTTTCTTTTAACCCAGAGCCAACAGATTAAGTAATTTATTCAAAAGAATGAAATCCCAACAGAAATAAATACTTCTTCAACAGTCAAGGGAAGGAGATTTACATGAGGTTCCCATCAAGGAGTGGGTTTCTCAAAGTTCTTCTTTGTCTTTTGCTTATCACACTTACCAGAGACCATCAAGCACTTCCCATCTTTTTTCACTGGAATAGCAAATGAGATGTACATTTTCCATTTTTACTAAAGGAAAAAATAAAACTCTAAGCAGTCAACTGATTGGGTTATTGTCACAGAGTTTAACAGTGACTGAGCCAGAACCTTACATGGTGATTTTTGATAGTACTCTTTGCAAAGTAAATGAAAGTAAGTAATAATAAACATTGATTGAATTAAACAATATAACAATTGATGCTACATGTTCTGATGGAACTTAGAAAGGAAGACTAAAGGTGGGAATTGCTGGGTAATGAGCCATAAACTGCCACTGGTAGCTGCTCTCGAGTTGCAGGAAACAATATGCACAAGAGTGTAACCTGTCTGTTCAGTGTCAGAGAGAGTGACACATGTCTGTGATAGGATTACTATTTTTAAAGGGAGCAATTCAGAGCAAGTTCCAAAGATGAATATGCAAGGTGGCAAAGTCCCCCAAAAGCCTAAACAAGAACTGGGAGAGGCTGGCCCAAGCTCTACCTCTATGTTCCTGCTAGCTGTTTTTCCCTTGACAGCTCAGGGCCACCCTGTCTCTAAACGAACCTTTCCTTCAGCAGGTTGTCAAATAAAACTTGGGTTTGTGTCCAGTTAATCAAATTATTCCCTTTATCATCATCCTGAGAGCTTCCTAAGGAAGCTTTTGAAAAACAGGATACAGAATAATAAAAGATATGACATTCTCATTGATATATTCAATATTCTATGAATAACAAAATTTGTTGTCTAATAATATAGAAGTGAAAACTTAGCATGTCTTTGAACTCATGCTTATCCATGAAAAACACATTTTCTTCTCACATGCAATGTAACAGTATTGCTCACAGAGAACCTTTGCGCTGATGCTCGTATAGCTCCTACCCAGCTCTATGTAAATTGGAGCTATCAGTTACCCTATCTAGACCTCAACTTTATCATCTGCAAAAACAGGAAGTTAAACATTTTATTTCCAAAAGTCTTTCAACCTCAAAGTTCAGTAAGTCTTCAATAGAGTAGGTAATGTACAATAGTCAATATTAAGGCAAATAGTCCCCCTGTATTATAGATGAAAGACAGCCATTCTCATTAATCACAGGCAACTTTGGAACATATTCAACCGAGAACAGTATCAAGCCTATGATTACTGGCAGATATTTTTCACACTGGTACGGTCTCCTTACCACAGTCAGATATCAATCTGTCTAGAATTACATACACACACACAACACATACCAGAGCTAAAGACAGCATAGTGACTAAGTTAACAGAGAGGAATAGCTGAATTAGCAGTGAAGAATAGAAGAAACCTTTACAACCATCGCTAATTGATGTTCTCCAATTAATTTCAATAATCATCTTCTACAACTTCACTACTTGACACTAAGCCCATACTTTGCTTTTACTTTTTAGCATCTCTTCTCTCCTTCTTTATCCTTTAGCCTGTAAATTAACTGCCACGAAAGATAAATGCAGCCTCCATCATACGATCTTTTTGGCTCGTCCCCATGCTCTACTATCTTAAAACACTCCTGACATTTAAAAAACAACAGCACATTTTGCCATGACCAACAAGATAGGCAGCTGTCCTCTCTTCTCTTAACCCCTTGCTTTCATTGCTCCTGTACACTAGCAGGAATGCTTTTCCCATCTGTGCAATAAGAATATTCAATACCAACTTCACAGAAAATGAGGTTCAATGAGTTAATGCATCTAAATATCTAATAAAATGCAAGATACAGACAGCAAACTATCAACAATATTGCCTATTAAATGCTTTCTTTAATTTTGTTTTACTAATTAAATGAAAATGCCTTCCACAATATCCCCTGACCTACATCTTTCCTCACCCCTACCTCTATTACCTTGGCTTTGGGCAATCCCCTCCAAGCCCAGAACTCTAGAACTGCCCCCTCTATGTATTATGTATCTCTCAAATTTCTAATCCTTCCCACGTGTAATTATAACCGGTAACCAGTCTTTTCAAATTATAGTATCATCATATCTCTCTGATCAGAAGAGTCCAGTGACTCTTCATGGTTTAAAGTTCAAATTCCTCAACATAGCTTAAATTACCATTCATGGTATAGATCCTGCTTAACATTCTGCCTCTGCCACCTTCTTATCCAGCAGTGCCTGACCTGTAAAAAAATGAATAAATGTCACATGATTGAACCCATGTCTGGACACAGATATATTTGATTCATTCCAATGCTCATGTGGAACCTGACCATAGACAGAAATCATCAGTCTCCATGCCACACTTTCCCCCCCTTCTTTTTACCTTTCCATCTCTTTTTTTCCCCTATTCTATGCTACATCCTACTCCGAATGCTCCACTAGCTGCAAATAGACTTGTGAAGCAGAAGTATGACTGCAATGCACTGAGATGGATTCCAAGCACCATATGGGAAAATTAATCTCACCCTATATAATCAGTGCCGAAAGAGACTCCAACTTCCTTTCCTCTCCCAAATTATTTCCTGAGAGAGTACAAAAACGGATTAAGTAACAGGGATGCGGTGGTGGTGCATTTTTTAATATTTTTTCTTCTCAGTGTCCTCTCTCTCTAATCTTGTAGTAAAGAATGGGCCAAAAGAAAATTGTCTAGGAAGTTCCCTGGTTGACTAATTTGCTATGGTCACAGTGGAAAGTTCAGCTTAGCTTTAAATGAGCCCTCTTTTCCGTCTACAGAATCCCTAGGCAGCAAGTATCATAAACCTAGAAAGCATATCTTGACGTGTATTAAATAAACGCCTGAGTTAAGTAATGTGCTTAGTATAAATGAATAACCCCATGAAGTCTACTTTAAAAGTAAACATTATCATTGGGAAACTAGTAATATTTCTTTCCTAGGGAAAGTATATGTCCTCTCTTACTTCCTTAATTACTGTCCTGATTTTGACCATAAGAATGGTCATGAATCATTTAGAACATTATGTGCTAAATAAGAAAGTGGCTCGGACTTGGTCCTACTGCATCTCATTAGGAAACTAGTTACTGAGCTATTCTCTCTCCACTTCAAAGTTGTCCTTCCATATGCAGCTTTGTGATTCTGCCACGGAATCTGCGAACACCACTTGGCTTTGCCACTTCCCACCTGTTTACCTCTCTGGATGATGGATTATTATAATAGAGGAAGGAGGGACTCACTCCTTCTTGTTTATCGCTGTTGCCAGTGTCACCCAGCAGCCTCACTTCTTCATAATTTCAAGGAACCTCACTCTTCTCCAATAAATGGCAAGGAGCTCACCCACCTGGGGAGCATTTTCAGCTCACCTGTGCTAGCTAGCAACATTTATGCCACCTCTGTTCCTGGCAGCCATGTCATCATGCTTTCCTCTGTCCTTTCTTCTCCCTCTTTTACAGCACCCTGTGATCTCACAGTGCTGTCCATTTATAGGACAATTGCTAAAATAGCAACTGAGGTGAGACCAAAAAATAGGAGTCAAGAAATAAATATTTGTGCTTATATGCTTAAAAATAACCACTCTGAAATGACATAATAGGAAAAATCCAGATTAGAAGCATTTGCCCTGATACAAAGTCACAAATGACTTTACTGCTAGGTTCACTTATCTACTTTTGTGTCACAAATGTTTTAAAAGCAAAAAATAATCTCCCACTTTTTAAAAATCTTCTTCCCTTAAAAACACATTAAAACTTGAAATTTTTGGTTTTCAGAATTACCTCTTCCTTTTTAAAGAGGAAAAAACTGAGGTGCTAGCAGTTTTGGTAATATTTCATCATTTTCACCTTATGTAAAAACTTGCAGCATTGTTAATTTCTTGGAAGAGATTATTATGCAGCTTTGGAGGGTAGGTGGAAAGGTGATTGAAAAAAAGGGGAAAGAAACAGCATGACTGTCACTGTTTCCAGAGAGTGTCAGCAGGTCCCCAGTTTGCTCTTACCCCCACCCCCACCCCCAACCCCACTGTGTTCTAGAAGTAGTGGGTGAACAACCTTAGGATGCTCCTTGGTGACCTGGTTGTCATGTGCAAGATCAACCTGAGGGTTACTGTCATCTTCATGGGTAAGTGACTTGACTAAAGATGTCAACAGTAAAGTGTACATGTCATGTTTGCAGAAATGCAAAGAAGTAACTTTTAAGCTCTTCTCTCCATTTTTTGAGTGGGCTTTTTGCTTTGTTCTTGTTAAATTGTATGAGTCCTTCTTTTGTGGATTTTTGATATCATACTCTTGTCAGTTGAGTGGAGAGTAAAAATTTTTTACCATTTGTTTGGGTATCTCTTTGTTTTGGTTACTGTCTCTTTTGCTGTACAAATGTTTTTAGTTTAATGTAGTTCTAGTTGTTTGCTTTCCTTCATTTTCTTTGAGTGCACAGATGTGTCCTGAAAGATGTTTTTGTGGTAGATCATGGAATGTTTTGCCTATGTTTTTGTCTATGTATTTTATGGTGTCAGGTCTTACATCCAAATCTTTTATCCATTTTGAGTTGGTTTTTGTATATGATGTGAGGGAGTAGCCTGGATACATTCTTTGCATATAGGTCTTCAGTTTCCCCAGTACCATTTATTGAAGATATTATCCTTGTTCTGATGTAAACAATAAAAATAAACAAACAAATAAATTTTTAAAATGTCAGCTGAAGGTCCCCAATATTAAATCAGTATCTAAAAAATGCTCTCCGCTAGAAGACCAATGAGATTAAGTTGTTAATTCCAAACTAATATGTAGCATAAGGAAGGATTGTGTTTGTGATAGAGACAAGGAAGTTTTATTGACTGAGGAGTAAGTCATTGATATTATATGATTGTGTATATTGTCACACATGACTCTTCTGTATGTTCTCTTAGCACCATTGACTGAATCCTTGTCATGGTATTGCAATTAATTGATCTTTCCTGTTGTACTGTAAGCTCTCTGAAGGCAGGAACAATGTACTTTTCCTTATTATTTTTCCTTCCTCCCTTCCTTGCTTTCTTCTTCCCTCCTTCCCTCCCTCCTCTCCTTCCTTTCTTCTTTCTTTTTCCTTTCCTTCCTTTCCCTCTTTTTCCTCCCTCCCTCTCTCACACTCTCCTTCTTCCCTTTCATCTCTCTTCAATTATCAAATTGAAGTAGACTATACAGATGACTTTAATTATACAATTCAATTCCATTTAAATCAGGCCAACAGTAAGATATCTAAAGACTATAATACATGTTATATTATATTAAGAGTAAGTTCAATGATACAATAGTTATTAATGACAAGAGCTCTATGATTAGAATACCTCACCCTGGCCTGCCTCCATCTCGTACTCACTCAACAACCAGATTAGTTTCCTGAGGTCTTTCTATACCTGTTTCCATAGCCATGAAATAGGCACCTATGTTATAGGCTGATATGAGATTTAAATGATGAAATACTCATAAGGCACTTAAATAGGCCTGGCACAAGTAAGGACTCAATTTTTTTAATTATTTGTAATTATGATTAAAATTGTAATGATAATAACAACATCAGTTCTACAATTGGAGTTATAAGACAGAGATACATTTGAAAGATAATTTTTGCAACCACAATAAGATACCACCTTACACCAGTAAGAATGGCCCCTATCCCAAAAAAAAGGGGTGTGTGTGATAACAAACTACAAGTGCTGGCATGGATGTGGAAAAAAGGAAATAGCTTTACATTGCTGGTAGAAATACAAGTTGATCCAATCACTATGGAGAGGTGTGTGGAAGATCCTCAAACTAATGAAAATGGAACTATCATTAGATTCAGCAATTTCACTTCTGGAATCTATCCAAGACATCAAAACACTAATTCAAAATGACACCTGTACTCTTATGTTTGTGCAGCATTATTTATAATAGGCAAAATATGGAAATAAACCATATGCTCCAAATGAGACGAATGGATCAGAAAGTTGTGGTATATTTACACAATGGAATATTATTCAACAATCAAAAAGACAAAGTTAATGAATTTGTGGTAACATGGATGGAACTAGAAGGAATCATACAGCAGAAATAAGCCAAAAAGAAAAAAGAGAAATACTGAATGGTCTCAACCTATACGTGAGATATAGGGGAAACAAACAACTAAAAAAGATAAGAAAAATTAAAACTAACTGACAGCAGAACTAAAGCATAAAGCAAGTGAGGGGAAAAGGAAAGTGAAAGCAGGGGAGAGATGAGCACAAGAGATTTAGATGATGTTCACGGGTAATAAGGTGACGGGAGAAACTTGGGGTATAAAATGACATAAAAACATACACATATTTAATCAATTTTAAAAAAGAAAACACAAAAATTTCAGTATTTTAAGAAAATATTTAATGGCTTTTTTATGTATTTGGATATAGGCAATTCCATCAGTTTATTTTCACATTATGTCCTAAATTATCTCGTTGTCTTTCAAGGCATCTTTGAATAGCCAGATGAGAGTTGTTAGTGACTGAACTTTTAAAAAGCACTTGAATTCATTTTGTGTTCTGTTGAGTTTACGTTGTTGTGTTTTAGAAGTATAGGATCTTCCCCTTCAGGTGTTCTTGCCACACTGCACCCGCCATCAAAACACATTGCTTCATCACAGTCCATTGTGCTCCTGCTCATTTTCTCTCAACCCTCCCCTCCCCCTCTGCCTCTGCCTGTCTCAGTTCTCTAGTCAGCTTTCTGGGGTTAGTTTTCAATTTGGTTTTATTTGATCTTTTGTTCAGTTGCTCTATATTCCACATATAAGTAAGAGCATCTTATCTTCCTCCTTCTTAATTTTGTCTTTAACATAAACCCATCCAGCTCCATGCATGCTGCTACAAATGGTAAGAGTTTATATTTTGGTTTGAGTAGTATTTAATTTGTGTGTGTATCACACACACACACACACACACACACATGCACACACATATCACACTTCTCAATTTGCTCACTGTATTTGGGTATGTAGGTTTTCTTCATAACTTAGCTAATGTTAATAGTGAATGAGAGGGTATGTTTCCCTTCAAATCAGTGTTTTTGTGTTCTTCAAGTAGATACCTAGGAATGGAAGTTCTAGGTGGTCTGGTAGATTCATTTGTAATCATTGAAAAACTGTCATACTCTTTTTCCATAGGCGATCAACCAGTTTACATTCCCAACAACAGCATAAGAGAGTTCCTTTTACTCCACACTGACACCAGTAGTTGTTTCTGCATCCTCACAAGAATGAAATAGTATCTGGTAATGGTGTTCATTTGCATTTTCCTGATAAAAAGTGATGATGAATATTTTTTCAACTTACCTGTTGGCATATGTATGGCTT
This sequence comes from Uropsilus gracilis, assembly GCA_004024945.1. NCBI lineage: Eukaryota > Metazoa > Chordata > Mammalia > Eulipotyphla > Talpidae > Uropsilus > Uropsilus gracilis. Next base: position 45,081 of record PVHY01002658.1, on the reverse strand, counting down.
CTTTGGAGCTCAATGACCCTTTGCCTATATTGTGACTGGGCTATTTATTTTCTTTTTCTTCTGGTATACAAGTTCTTTGTAGCTACTGGATATTGTCAGATGCATTATGAACAAATATTTTCTCCCACTCAATTGGGTGTCTTTTTGTTTTTGTGATGGCTTTTTTTGTACAGAAGCTTTTTAGTTTGGTATAGTTCTATTTGTTTCATTCTCATTTCTGGCCTTTGATGTTGGAGACAAACATACAAATATATCTTTGAAATCTTAATGTATTCTAATAAGTAGTTTATGGTTTCAGATTTTTTTAAATTTTTTATATTACTTTTTTGTTTTTTAATTTATTGCATCTATTTATCTATCTCTCTAAATATATAAATTACATCATTTGTCTACCCCTAAGTTCTTCCATCACCTATCACCCATGAAGTCTTTATCTTTTGTGCCCTTCCCTCCCCCAATTTTACTGCCCCCCCCCGTCATTGTTCTATGCATTAGTTCTGTTGGCACTTTTAAATTTTTCTTGTCCATTTGTTTGTTTTTCTTATGTCCCTCAAATAAGTGAAATCATCCCATATTTCTCTTTTTCTTTATGGCTTATTAACATGATTCCTTCTAGCTCAATCCATGTTGCTATGAATGACACAAGTTTGTCTTCTTTGATTGATGTGTAAATATACTACATCTTTTTCAGCCATTCTTCAGTTTGGGGGCACTTGAGTTGTTTCCATTTCTTGGCAATTGTAAGTAGTGCTGCAATAAACATCTATGTGCAGGTGACCTTTTTTAATTATTATTAGTGTTTTGTATCCTTTGGATAGATTCCCAGTAGTGGGATTCCTGGGTCAAATGGTAGTTCCACTTTCAGTTGTTTGAGGATCCTCCACACAGCTTTCCATAAGTGACTGGATCAGTTTGTATTCCTACTAGCAAGGTAAAGGTATTCCTTTTTCTCTATCCGTGCCAGCAATTGTTGCCAATTTCCTTTTTGTTAGTTAGTTAGTTAGTTAGTTAGTTAGTTTGTTTGTTTGATATGGGCCTTTCTTACTGGTGTAAGATGATATCTCAGTGTGGTTTTGATTTGCATTTCCCTGACTACTAGTGATTTGGAGCATTTTTTCATATGACTATTGACCATCTATATTTCCTCTTTGGAGAAGTATCTTTTTAGTTCTTTTCCCCATTTTTTGATTGGGCTTTTGCTTTATTTTTGATAAGTTCTTTGTGTACCAGTTTTTTGTGTATCTTTGTCATCATATACATCTACAGCTCAGCAAAAAAAATGAAGGAAAATATAAACAGCTGGGCCTACATCAAAATAAAAAGTTTTTATACGGCAAAAGAGATAATAACCAAAACAAAAAGAAATCCAACTGAGTGGGAGAAAATTTGGCCCTCATACAAGTTATAAGGGTCTGATTTCAGAACTTATATACAAGACTACAATCTATTTTGAGTTGCATTTTCCGTATGATGTGAAGTAGTGGTCTAGTCTTTTGCATGTGGCTATGCAGTTTCCCCAAAACCACTAATTGAAGGGTATCTTCTTGCTTCAGTGTATGTTTTTGGCTCTTTTTGTCATGGGCTAATATCCTTATGGTTTTGGGTTTATTTATGGACTCTCAACACTATTCCACTGTTAAATACTTTTGCTTTGGGGCCAGTATCATGTTGTTTTGATTATTATAGTTTTGTAGTAGGAAGTCTAGATGTGTTATTCCACCATTTTTCCACTTCTTTTAGTCAGAATTGCTTTGACTTCAGGATCTTTTATTCCTTATGAATGTCAATAATGTTTCTTCTATTTCCTTGGAGAATGCATTGAAACTTTGATAAGGATTCTTTTTTCCACTTTTATTTTTTTTTAATGAAAGAGTTTTTAAGTGTACAGTTCAGTCTAGCTCTATGGATAGATTTTTAAAAATTTTATTACATATGTATGTATATATACATATGTATATATGTATATATGTATATATATGTATATATATGTATGTATATATGTATATATATACATATATATACATATACATATATATATTACATCATTGTGTACCCTGAGGTTCTCCCATTTCCTTAACACCCATTGATCATCTTTTTTAATTTTATGTGCCCTTCACTTCTCCCATTTTCTTCCTCCTCTCCCTCTCTTGCTCTATAGTTCAGTTGTTTCTAATTTTCTTATTTGTTTGTTTGCTTTTTCCTATATCCTTCATATCAGTGAGACTATCCTGTATTTCTCTTTTTCTTTCTGGCTTATTTCTGCTAATATGAGTCCTTCTAGCTCCACCCATGTTGCTGCAAATGACATGTGTTTGAACTCCTTGATTGATGCATAATATCCCATTGTGTACAAATACTGAAACAGGGTGACCTGAAGGGACTTTTTGCCTTCACTTTAACACATACAGGCCTGCTTCTCTCTCAGAAGGAGGCTACAAACAGTTCCTTTGCAATTACCTTTAACCTTAATTGGATACTCTTATTTGCCTGCTACTCTCTACAAAGCAGGCTACATACTCTTCATTAGCATTTTCACTGATCACCTTTACCATTGATATGCAAACATCAGCTACCAGCTTCTCTCTGCTTTCTTTCCCTCTTTCAGACCTAAAAAGAAAAACTTTAAAACACAGTTTAAACTTTCCACTCGTGGGTTCTTACCACCATCCCCCGCCTTCTCAACCAAAATATCAAACCAATGCAAGACTATCAGTGCAGTGCAGACTAATTTATTTCTAACAAAGTGATTTCTAATTATCCTAATAATTACAAAAGAAACATGTAAGACTCAGAATACTTCAACATTGTCCAAAACCTTTCTCAGTATTGTCCAAAGTCCTTTCCCAGATTGCCCCAAAATTCTCAGTCTCTCAGTCCTGATCATCTCACCAATGTCCAGACAGAGTCCATCTCCAGACACTTGAAGACATGTTCCTTTGACTGCTCCTCCTTGTCTTCCACGCTGTCTTCTCCTTGTCACCTTCAGGTAGCAGGAACTCCATGGTGCCGAACCAGCAAAGTTCACTTTCTTCTCAGGCCTAACTTTTGCACGGCCTCTTCAGACACGAATCAAACTCAGCAAAACAAACTCCAACATGGAGTTCAAATCTGCAAATTCCTTAACTGCATCTAACACACATGCTGCCAGTCTGGGCCAGCCAAGGGTTGCAGGTCCTTGGTGGCCACATGGCCAAGCTCACATGGCTCACATCTTTACAAGATGGCCGATTCCCATTTCTCCTCCACTGAACCTCTCTTTATCCAGTCTCCATATTCGAACCTCCAATCTGAATCCTGAATCGAATCCTTCTCTTTGTTTGCACACCCTTTATATACCCTGATTTCCTGCCTTCCAGGAAACCTGTTTCACCTTGACCATTTCACTTCTTTCTTCCCCCTGCATCCCCCTGAAGGGAAATTCCAGCTAAGGTCATTCTCCCATTTTAGCATACCTGTCCTTGAAATCTGCAATCTTAAACTGGAGACAATGGGGGGGGGAGCACACCCTATCAATACCACATTTTTTTCAGCCATTCATTGGTTTGGGGGCATTTGGGTTGCTTGATAAGAATTTCATTGAATTTATAAATTGTGAATATCTGCCCATTTCTTCCATTGTGTTTTCTTCCATTTTCTTAGACAATATCTCATTTATTTATTTAGTTAGTTTTGTTTAAGTACTTTACCTCCTTTGATAAATCTAGAATAATGTATTTCTTTCTTGGCATAGCTTTAATACTGTAATTTTCTTAATTCAGAAAAATGTAATTTTCTTAATTTTTTTCCTTTTCTACCACATTGTTTACATATAGGAAGTTAACTGAATTTTGTGTATTGATTTAATAGCCTGCCATTTTGATTAACTTATCATTTGAATTAGATTTTCGATGGAGTCTTTAGTGTTTTCTATAAATGGTATATAATTTGGAAATAGATTTACCACTTTCTCAATTTAGATTTCTTTTATATCTAACACTGAAAAAGTTAGCTGTGAGTTTATTGTATGTGGTCTTTATTATGTTGAGATATGTTCCATCTTTCCCCAGGGTATTTTTTTTAATGATTTCATAATTAAATGGATGTTGAATCTTATTAAATTCTTTCTCAACATCTATTGATATGATTATATGATTTTATCTCTCTTTATAGTGATTCAATGAATTATGTTGTTTTTCAGATGTTGAAGCACGCTTTGTGACCCTGATATGAATCCCACTTAATCATGGTGTATGATCATTTTAATGCATTGTTGGATTTGGATTTTTAAGATTTTATTGAAGATTTTCGCATCTGTGTTCATTAGAAAAATTTTTGTATAGTTTTCTTTCTAGTGACCACTATTTTTTTACTTCTTTTTCTATTTTTTAAAAAGTTGTTTGAGCAGGATAGGCACAAAATGTTACAAAGTTTGATAGAATTCACTTGTAAGCTGTCTGGTCCTGGACTTTTATTTTGGGGGAAGGTTTTGATTATGGTTTCAATGTCTAATTTGTGACTGATCAATTTGACTTCCTTATTTCGTAGATTTGACTATGACTATGTAATTCTAAGAGTTTTTTTGTAGTTCCTTTAATAAATTATCTTCAAACAGCCCAGTTTCCAGCTAACACTTCAATTGACTCAAGGCAAAAAAAAATTAGGTTTCCACTTGAAAAATTATGAGAAATAACCACACAACTCATAAAAAAATAGGGAAAGCAATAAAAAACAAAACAAAAATCATTTATATTAGAGGTTTAAAAAGTTATGACTTGATTAGTAAAGACCAACAGAAAAAGAGAACTTTACATGTAGTATAAAATAAAGATGGTAAGAGAATTAGAATGAAGGAAAAAGAAAACAAAACAAAAAATTAGTGATAGAAAGTGATCATAGTCCAGGTACCAAGTTATAAAATATATATATATATTTATACATCTGAGAACAGAGTATGTCTCAGATCCTTTTATTATTGTTTATTTAACAGAAAATAATACCTGAAATAAATATTTAAGTGCACGTAAAATTAGTAGTTTTATACAGTCTTATACAGTTTTATACAGACTCTAATAAAATTCAAACTGTTGTACACATTAATTCTCCTTTTCAACTTCATACTGTATACTAGCCTCACATTGTTTTGTTTTGTTTATTTTTAAAAATTCTTGCTTATTTTCTCACAATATAGGATTTTTTCCCTCAGATATAGTCACCACAGTTTTCCCACCACCAATGTGGACTGTACTACACCTTGCTTTCCTCCTCCCTGTACCATATTCTCCTCCTCACTCTTCCTTTCCCCTCCTGAGTGTCTCAGATACACAGTGTTAGCTTTCTAAGGTTAGTCTTAGAGTTTGTTATCCAATTCTTTCTTTAGTTTCTCTAGATTTCATATCAAACTGAAGCCATCTGGTATTTCTCTTTCTCCTTCTGAATTACTTCACACAGAATATCCTTTCCAGTTTCATCCAGATTGCTGCAAATGACAAGAACTTATCTTTTTTGATTGTTGAGTAGTATCCCATTGCACGTGCGTGTGTGGTGTGTGTGTGTGTGTGTGTGTGTGTAAAACATCTTCTTGATCCATTCATCTATTTTGAAGCATTTTTGTTGTTTCCATATTTTGGCTATAATAGTGTTACTATAAATATAGTAATGCAGGTTTCTTTTCTAATTAGTGTTTTGTGCTGTCTGAAACTGATGGGTCATTTGGAACTTCTGGGTCATTTAGTAAACCCATTTTTAATTTTTTGAGGAACATATATAATTCTTTTTATAAGGGTTGTAACAATTTACATTCTTGTCAACAGTGTAATTGAGTTCTTTTTTCTTCACACCCTCACAAGCACTTGTTCTTTGTGGTTTTTTGATATAGGCTATTTTCACAGGTGTGAGGTTATATCTCATTGTGGTTTTGATTTTCATTTCTCTTATAACTGATAATGAGCATATGTTCATGTCTGTTGGCCATCTGTATTTCCTCTTGGAGCAATGTATGTTTAACTCTTGAGTCAACTCTTTTTAATTAGATTTATTGTTTTCTTTTGTTGAACTGTAAAAGTGCTGTGTAGATCTTTGATACCAATACTATATAAGATATAACATATGCACATATTTCTCACATTCAGTAGGGTGACTCACTTTACATATGCTTTTTAGTTTGATGTCTCAGTTTTCTATTTTCTCCTTTATTTTCCTCATTGCTATAGATGAGTCTCCCAACATGTTTCTGAGGCTTATATTGTTGAATATTTTGCCTATGTTTCTTTCCTCTATTATTTTATGTCTTCGGGTCTTACAATCAAGTCTTTTATCCATTTTAGTTGACTTTCGTGTATAGTGTGGTATTATGGTTGAGCTTTTCCCTTCTGCATGTAGCATTGCAGTTTTACCAACACAATTTATTGAAGAGACTTTCCTTTTGCCAGTGTATATGCTTTGATGTTTGACCTATATTAGTTGTCTATAGTGCATGTTTTTCATACTGGGTTCTCAGTATTCTATTGGTCAATGTGTCTGTTTTTGTTCCACTACCATGCTGTTTTAATTATTATGAATTTATAGTATAGTTTGAAGGTCAGCAATGTAATATCTTCATTTTTCCCTTTCAAAGTCAGAAGAAATTTAGCTATTTGAAGATTCATGAGGTTCCATATGAATTGCATCTTTTTTTCTATTTCTTTGAAGAAAGCTATTGAGATTTTTATTAGGACTGCACTAAATCTAAAAATGTCTTTTGGTAGGATGACCATTTTCACAATGTTGATTGTTTCAGTCCATGAACAGGATATATTTTCCATTTTTTGTGTCTTTTTCTATTTCTTTTAGCAATGTTTTATAGTTTTCCTTCATCTTTATCAAAGAAGACAAAGGTCCTTCATCTTCTTTGTAATTCTTATTCACAGGTATTCTTTTTTCTGTGTGAGATAGTAAATAAAATGACTTTCTCAATATCTTCTTTATCTAATTAATATGCAAACAAATTTCACAATTTACCTAGTTCATTAATTGTCTAGTTTAAGGCAGCCAATTTTTGTCTGCTGAATTTGTATCACACCACTTTTCTGAAGTACTTTATTATTTCATTAGGTTTTTGTAGACTCTTGGTATTCACTGTGTACATTGCCACATAATCTGCAAATAATGATAATTTTACTTCTTCCTAATTTGTATAACTTTTTATATAAATTACTTTCTTTTGTTAAATTAATTTATAGAGAACTTCAAATTCTATGTTGAATATTGGTGGTGATATGGATATATTGTCTTGTACCAGATCTTAGTAGAAAGGCTTTCAATTTTCTACCTTTGAGAATGATTCTAGATGTGGGTTTGTTGTACATGGTTTTTATTATGAAAGATACAGTCCATTTATCCCCAATATTTCAAGGGTATTCATCATAAATAGGGCTGGTACTAATCAAATATTTTTTCAGCATCTATTGATATGATCATGTGTTGTTGGGTTTCTTTTCCTCTGTGTTGATATGGCATATTGATTGATTTTTGGATGTTGAACTATGCTTTTGTTCCTAATATAAATCCAACTTGGTCATAGTGTACAATTTTTTAAATACATTATTGAATTTGGTTTGCTAAAGTGTTTATGAAGATTGATCTATAGTTGTCTTTAATTGCCTGAAATTTTTTATATCATTGTAATGTTGGTCTTATTAAATGTGGAAGAATTTCTTCTTTCTCAATTTTATGAAAAGTCTGAACAAGAGAAGTATTAGTTGATCTTTGAATGTTTGGTCAAAATCATTTGTGAAGCCACCTGATCAAGGAGGAATGCTTTTTGATAGTGTTTTCATTGCTGTTTCAATTTTCTTGCTTGTGATTGGTTTGTTCAAGTTTTCTAGTTTTTGACTATTCAGTCTTGGATGATTGCAAAATTCTAAGAATCTATCCTTTTATCTAGATTGTTAAATTTGTTTGCATATTAATTCTTGTACTAATCTCTTATTATCCTCTGAATTCCTGCAATGTCTGTTGCAACTTTTCCTTTTACATAAAGACCCTATTTGAGTTTTAACCCCCTTTTCTTAGTGACCCTAACTAAAGATTTGTCTATTTTGCTTATTTTTTCAAAGAACCAGTTTTAGTTTCATTTATCAATTTGATTTTTTTATTCCTATTTCATTTATTTCTGTTCCACCTTTTATTATTTTCTTCCTTCTACTGGTCTTTGGGATTTTTTTGTTGTTGTTGTTCTTTTTCTAGTTTTTTGAAATGAGAGACAAGATTATTTGGACTCTCATTTCTCAATGTGGACTTGCATTGTCATTCATTTCCCTTTTATATCTGTTTTTGCTGTGCTCCACACATGCTGAAATGAGTCCTCATTATTATTCAAGGTATGTTTTTATTTCCTCATTAACTCACTGTATGTTCGTATAAAGCAATCATGTATAAATCAATCTTCAGGTATTAAAATATTTTCTTGTCTTCTTTTTCATTGATATGTAGTTCACCACATTTATGGTCAGAGAAGATACTTGGTATGATTCCAATCTTCATGAATTGTTGACATTTGTCAAGTGACCCAGTATGTAGTAATCCCAGAGAATGACTCATGTGCACTTGACAAAAATGTGCTTTCAGACTTTTTTAGGTGCAGTGCACTATAAGTGTCTATTAAAACAATGTGGTCTAGTTCTTTATTTAAGGGGAGTATGCCCTTATTTTTTTTTCTATCTTGTTAATCTGTCCATAAGTCAGAATGAGGTATCTATGTATTTTCATACATCATATGTATTTTCTCATCATCATATGTAATACATATGTATTACATTTCAACATCATATGTATTTTCTCTAGTGTCTGTTTTCAAATTTCATAACAGTTTTTTGATGTCTTGGGGTGCTCCTTTGTTTGGTGAATTTATGTTGACAACCGATGATTGTCTTTTTGCTGTATTCTTCCCTTGATTGTTATATAGTGTCCATCCCTGTCACTTGTTACCCTTTCAAGCACTAAATCTATTTTGTCTGATATAAGTATGGCTATCTGCCTTCCTGTGACTCTCATTTGTTTGTAGGATTATTTTCTACCTCTTTGCTTTCAGTCTGTGTTTATCCTTACTACTTAGGTTTGTTTCCTAAACTCCATGTTTTTTGTTGGTGAGTTCAGGCCATTAACTTTTAGGGTGATTATTGACATGTAAATATCAATTACTGCACTTTGTCTTCAACTCTGCCTTCATTAATTCCTTTTTATTTACTTAGGATTACTCCTCCTCCTTTATATAATTCTTGGAAGGAAGATGTGCAAATTTCCTAACATCTCTTGTCTGAAAAGATCCTTGTCTTTCTCTCATACAGGAAGAAGAGTTTTGCAGAAAAGAAAACTTTCAACCGGCTTTTTTTTCCTTAGTGTGTTTTGATATGTCATTCCATTCTCTTGCTCTTAATGTTTCTTTAGACAGATCCAATGTTAGTCTAATCAGTGTTCCCTTAAAGGTTATTTATTTCCTCCTTCACTTCATCAGCTTCATTATTTTTTCAGTCTTGTACTCTTGGAAGTTTTACTAATATGTCTTTTGCTAGAGTTTTCCTGTCATCTAGTTAGCTAAGTATTCTCCTTGTTGTTTGTATTTTTGTATTTTCTTTTAAAGTTTGGGAAGTTTTTATCAATTATTTCCCTACATAGATTCTCAATTCTCTTTTCTTGTTTCTCTTTCTGGGATTTCATGATTTTTATATTTACTTTCTTCATAATGTTAGAAATTCTCAAAGTGTTTCTTCATTCCTTTTCCTTTATTTCTGGAATTATCAACCTGACCAAAATAAACTGGATAAAATCCATAGATAAATGTGTTCATGATTACTTTCTGATTAGATCAACCCTTCAATAAAGTATCACTTTATAAAAGCATCATTGAGCATCTATTTCAGTTGAAGTTAATTCTCATCTAATTTTGTTTATAAAACACTTAATGCTTTATACTCCACTTAGCAAAATAAAAATCATATGTTTGCTTCTAAAAGGTGGCTTTTTAAAAAAATACTATAAAGAAAATTAATTTGTGATCTAGAAATTGATAGCATTATTAATGATAATGATATTTACACTATGGTGCAATACAATCTATCTATCTATCTATCTATCTATCTATCTATCTATCTATACACACACACAAACATATTTACCAAAGAAATAACACACTTTTCATCATGTCTCACTTCAAAAATAGCTTATAATTTTAGTTAGATAACATACTGTATTATTATAAATTCAATAATGAGAAACATCTCCATTAATTTTTTATTTGTATAACTTATTATAAACTGAATAAATAAATTATATGATAGCTATGTGATTTAGATCTCTTTATAATCTGCATTCTGAAATTTATATCTCCATAGTAGTACTTAGTATTCATTATTGAATTCAAATTACATCCAAGTAATTCTTAATGAGATTTTTGAATCCTATTTAATATTTGCTTGAATCAAAAATGAAGTCAAATTATTTCTGTCAGAAAATAAGTATTATTTTCATTATAGTTTTGGCAAATGATATTGATTTTTCTCATGTAGGGGAACTTTTATTTGTAAATTAAATAAGAAGAGATAAATTTGTAGCTTGAAGGTTTTTTAAAAATAAATATAGTGGTTAATTATTTTTAATTAAAGTAAATATTTCCCAAACTTTGGAACTATTTTTAACAACATATAATTTACAGTATAATCACAAATGATTAAATATAAATGTAGTTAGAAATATTTTTAAGGAACTTTTTTCGCTGCATTTTAAGTCCCCTAAAATTCTATACTCTATAACCCATAATTGCTAAGCACCAAAACTTATACCTTAAAACACAAATGATCTCCCATAGGTGCTAAGAGAGAAAACTACCCCAAATAAAACCTATTTTATTTCAGTAACTTAATTATTTTCTAAAGTTTCTATTCCCTCATTCCATTACATTAGAGGCTAGGATTTCAGCATGTGGTTATGGACATTCATTTCATAAAATAAATAAATAATAATTTATTATTTAGTTTTATCTAACATCTGTTCCCATGCTAGAAGAAAATGTACCACACTTTTCTTTTAGGAATGCATTGAATCCTGTTTTCACTCATTTGATTAGGGTAAGTTGATCTGGCTCCAGGGTAGACATATTAGCTTGGAAAGTTTTTTTAAATTTTTACTGACTATTTTCTCTACATATTCACTAGTAAGGAAATTTTATATTCACAAAGGACTAGAATGAGATAGCTCTCTGTTAGAAATATTTTTGAAGTGTAAGATAAATACACTTAACAGCCAGGAGTGGTGGCAGCTACCTGGGAGGTTGAGGCTAGGGAGCACTTGAGTCCACAGGTTTGAGACAACCCTGGGCAATACAGGAGACCTAGCCTCAAAACAAAAACAAAAACAAAAAACAAAAACAAAAGAAAGAAAAGGATAAACACACTTAACAGTCATAAAATCAATAGTATTTCTATTTGTCAGTGGTTACCAGCACTATTAATATCCCCTGTGTATCCTCAATGGTCCACTTGAATTTACTAATCTTAATGTCCTGTCTCGGTCTACTCTTGATGTAAAAATCTCATCTTTATTTTTTCTGTTACCCAGTTTCATACAGGGAGAGGTTATTTAAAGGTGGACAAATTCCCAACTCCCTTGTGTCTTAGAGGGGCAGTTCTTAGGTGCATTCTATATGATACATAGAAAATTCTCATTGGGATATCGTACTTGAGCTAACTTTCAGGTAAAATTTTTGAATACAAGATCCCATTTTAAAGTTTGTTTCTGACGGAACCTAATGTAAAATATTAACCTGTTCTTTGAAGCTGTACTTTAAGTTAAAGAACAATCATCATAACTAAGAGCTGTTTGGTAAGTCCAGTTATTCTCTCATAATTGGGTAATGGATCTTTTACATGTCAGGTGGCTTTTAATTTTTGTAAATTTGAAAATTTGATAAAATTTTGAGCAGAGAGAGTACTAATATTTTTTTTATGACAAAGCAATACATGGTGTTTTACATGTAAGACAGGGTGAATTTAAATAATTGGGAGAAATTGCTTTAATACCTCTCATTCCCATTTATCAATTATAATGAATACATTTCCCCATCCTTTATAAAAAAGGTAGGGGATAAAAATAAAATTAATGTAGAAATCTGTATCGTTTTAGCATTTAGCCATTCATCAAATGGGTAAATGTACTAAGCTGAGGGAGATATATCATTCACATACTTTCACATATCATTCACATAGTTACAATAGCATTTAGTGTTTTATTTCATTAATAAAAATATTTTGATATATAGTTTTGCTGGCCTGATTTCATAAAAGCTGCAACTATTCAATCTATAAGAAAGTTTATGTAATTATAATTTGATGCTTTCAGAAAATAAAAAATATTAAATTTTCATCCATAGTTTTGTTTAAAAAAAGTATGAGAAGAGGATTCAGAAAGAGACTATGGCATGAAAATATATAACATAAATTCTGTGAGAGAATTACAATAGAAAAGGGAAAAATGAAGTAGATAAAATTTTCACTGGAGGTTAAATATGCATTTTTATAATGAATTATGATTATGAATGAAATTGTAACTGTAATTGTATTGTGATATCACTGGCTATGTTTATAAGATTAAGCATTTTACTTTAAAGTGTCAATATTTATAAAATGCCAGAAATGTTATCCTTTGGAACTGTTTAAACCCATGATTTAAATTGTTAAATGTCAATGTTAAACTTTGTTAAATAGTTACTCCAAAGAGCCGGGCACGGTGGCTCGTGCCTGTAAGCTTCAGCCTATGAAGCGGCCGGGGTTAGGAATCGCGGTTCGAGTCCCGCCTGGGGCCCGTAGCGAGACCTGGTTCCAAAAAATAGCTGGGCGTGGTGGCGCGCGCCTGTCATCCCAGCTACCTGGGAAGCTGAGGCTGGGGATGCCTTGATCTGTGGTACCTCAGGCAACGAGAGCCTGCGGTTCCACAGGCAAAAATAGTGAGACCTAGTCTCAAAAAAAAAAAAAAAAAAAATAGTTACTCCAAAGTCTCTTATGGGTTTTAAAAGAAATAAAGATGAGATTTAAGTGATAAATGGTTATCCCCCATTGTTTATCATAGAAATTCTAGCTCAAAATGTGACATTAAGTTAAAATGAAACCGTTAGGTTGAGTCCTAATCCAACCATTGGTGTCTTCATGAAAAGAGAGATTCGGATACACAAACAGTCTAAGGAAATATAGTGTGAGGCACAGAGGAAGAAGAGCATCATCTACAAAGCAGAGGGGTCTGCAAGAATTCACAGTTCTCAGAAGAGTCATGGCATTTGACAGTGTGTGACACGACTGAATCAGGGAGCTGGAGCCCCCTATCTTGGTGATGCAGCTGGAGTTGGGGTTTTGCCATGTTTGGCATGATGGGTGGAGTCTGACAGAAGAGACCATGTGGAAAGAGGCAGGAGATGCGAAAAGCATCGTGGCTGGCAACAGCGGAGTGATTGAGTGGCTGGGTAGCCAGAAGCCACAGAGAGCTAATGCGTTGGACACTGCAGAGTGCGGGGACAGAAGAAAGAAGGTGCATGGTGCTGGAGCAGAAGGTGGCATGGGCTCTCACGAGGCTTGGAGCCCTGGAGTGGTGGCAGGCACAGTTAGTGAGAACAAGGGAGCCACATACTGAAGTTGTGACCACAAGTGTAAGCCACAGTTGAGAGCCCAGGAAAGACTGAAAAGGGAATAGTTTTTCCTTTGCTTGGATACTAGAAAGCTGAACTGGAGAAAGCTGCTTCCTGGAGAAAGTTGAAGATCTTTATAATCTGATTTTGCACTGGTGTTTGCTGGAAAAGTTTGAAGAAGCTTGGAAAAGCTGAAGGCACCTGAGCCAGAGTTGTTGCCTTCTCTGACAAATGTGGGGAAGACCACAGATGTCACTTGGACTGAGTTGTGTGTTGAATAAACCAGTATTTCCCTCCCACCTCAGGGACCCTTTGTTTGTTTACTTTTTCAGTCTGTTGTGTATAAATCCAGTGTGGTCACATTAAGGACCTCATTTGCTTTGCAAGGAGCACGGTGGGGATGAGCCTGTCAGTCACAATAACAATTTGATCTCAGACTTCTGTCCACCAGGACTGTGATAAATACATCTTTGCTGTTGAAGACCATTTCCCTTGAGAAACTCATGCTAGGAGACAAGGTGAAGTGTATAGGGATGACCGCTGCCTTGTTCTTCACATTAGGGGAATGGAGAATCAAGTGTGCTATCTCAGCATTTCCTGTTTACTGCTGGGATGGATTCCTGGAAATGGAAATGCAATCCTAGGTCCATCTGGCACATTCCTTCTGGAGACAAGCTGCTGACATCCAAAACTGACAGATACTTTTCCATTCTCTTCAAATTCCCTGAAGTCATCTGTACCTTGGTCCACAGAATCCGTTAGCTTCTTTCATGCAATTGTTTGGTATTCTTTGGAGTTGCAGTGGTTTTTTTTATATGGTTTTTTGATATGGTTCAAAATATCAAAGAGCTTCTACCAGTTTCTAAATGCAGGCCAAAATTTTTTTCTTAAATGTGTACCTTCCCTCACATCCACAAAACTTGAATTTAAATTTCCACCATCATACTTTAACTTTTGTTCTTCACAGCAACTCCAGATGTATTTTCTCTTACATTATAGAATAAAATTAGAAGCATCTAAAATGACCATATCCAAATATATATAAGATTGATAATTTGCAAATGGCAAAACTAGAAGATAGGCAAATATGTGATAGAGTACAGTGAAAAAATCAATTGTAAAAAGTATGTAGGAGATAAACATAGTTTTATTATAAAAAACAGAAATCAAAACTTGTTGTTTCAAACTTTCACAATCAAATATTAAAACATATTTTTAAAGCTTCAGACAGTGACCTCAGCACAGAGTGAGTAAGCCACAGTGTGGAACATACTCCACTCAGGTGTCCAAAATCAACAGCAACACTGACAAAGTCGTGTTGACATCATGTGTCCCTGATATAAAGTAATGAGAATGGCACTTCTGTGATGTTCCTCCCCAAAGCAGATAACTGGTTTAATCATCAGACAAATCCTGATTGAGAGGCTGTCCTCAAAAACACATGCTTAGTAAAGCTGAAACTTAAAATAATCAAACACAAGGAATATCTCAGAAACTGCACAGCTCAGCATTACTTAAAAAGACATGATAACTATGTGTGATGTGGTGTCTCAAATGTGGTACTGGAACACAAAGAAATATCAGGTTAAAATGAAGGAAATATAAAGTATAGAAATCAGGTAATAATACATCAGTACTGGTTCATCTATTTTAACAAATGTACGATACTTATGTAAATGAGAGTAACGGAAAACTGGATCTTATCTCTTCATAATTCTTATGTTGTTCTAAAACTGTTCTGCAATTATCTACAGGTACTATTAGATACATAACTCTTTAGATGCAGTTGCAAGTTTTTTACTTGTGTGTCCCTTCATAATAAATGTTTTTATTTTCAATATTTACCATTGTAATACAAAATAAAAGCCAAGCCAAAATAATATATGTTACTTGTGGAATTAAATGAATCAGTTCAATTGATGTTAGCAAGCTGTGTGTAGTGTTTGTATGTGCACACGTGTGTGTGTGTGTGTGTGTGTGAGGATGCAAGATGCAGTATAATAATATGAACAAAAAATTAAATGAAAATGTTTCCCAGATTTCAATCTGTTGTACCTTAATCTAGACATATTTTATGAGAACCATAAGAGATTTATTATCCCACTTACAGATTTCAAAGCATCTCATTGTATTAAGTACAACACTTTTGCAAAGATGCCCATCTTAACTGTACTTTAAAACTAGAGAGAGAGCCTCAGAGAACTCCTTCAGGGCCTCAACTTTGCCTTCTTCTCTCTCCCTCTTTCAGGCTTTGAGGTCTCTGTCTTCTGGAAGCTCCTGCTGTTTGTTCAGTTCCAAAGTATTATGAGTTTTAAAAATAACATTTTACATCTATACTGAAAATTGCAAAGTATTTCTACATATATGATCTTATTTGGTTCTCACAGAAATCTTGTGAAATACTCCTTTTTAGCTAAGGAATCTGGGGCGTGGCGAGTAGCTTTATAGGCATCTCTGCCCCAGTGCTGACCCTTCTTCTTCCTGGCTGCCCAGCATCTGATTAGCATCTAGTGGTTGCAGAGTTCTCTTGCCCTGGAGGTGGGTGGGCATGTTCCCTGGTGGTTTCAGCTACACTATACACACCTGTACCAGAACCCACCTAGAGCGGTCTTAGCTCCAGTCTTTGAATCAGAAATGAGATAAATGTAAAAGCAGGATCCATTCTGGAGATGAGTAGACACAGCTACATATAGTTTCCAGAGGCAACAACAACAGCAAGTGGAGCAGAAGCATCATGAAGACGACTTCTGTCTCAGTACTGGTTGTACGAGACAAAATTTTCAGCACCCTGGAGTAGAGTGCTTGCCAGACACTTTTGCAAGGCAATTTGAATTATAGCTATGTACAATTTTTTGCCTTTTTTTTCACCCAACACATTTATTTTGGCATTCAGCATGCTAAAAATATTAATATATATTTATTTTAATTATTAAATAATATTCCACTGTATAACTATACCACAATTTATATGTTCATTTGCTTATAGATTTTGGCTATTTTACAAATAAAGCTGTGCAAAGTAATGTGCACAGATCTTAATGTGGATATACTTCATTTATCTGAAAAATGCAGGAGAACAACTGATGGATTAATGGTTTATGTATATTGATTGTAAGAAAGTATCAAAACTTTTCCAGACTGATTATCATCTTACATTCCTATTAGTAATGTATGACAAATTCACTTTCTCTGTATCCTTGCCAGCATTTGACATACTGGCTATTTTTTTTATTTTAGTTGTCCTACTGAGCATGTAGCTATAGCTTATTTTTGTCTTCATTTTCATTTGCCAGATAACTAGTGTTGTTAATTTTTTTATTGTGCATTATTATCATTTATGTATTCAAAGAAGATATCTAAAGGAGGGTGATGTCCTTTTGTGTCTTATTTTCAAGGTTGTATTTTGAGAATTCATGTCGTTAAGCTTTTTTAGGGGATTTCTAGTTTATATATATTTTCTACCAGTTTGCAACATGTCTTTCTTCTAGCAGAGCTTTTTTGCAAATTGAAAGATTTTAGTTTATTTTTATGAATTCCAACTTATGATTTTTCATTTTGTACATGTTTTTGGTATCATACTTAATATCTCTTCAACAAGCTCTAAGTTGCAAAGATTTTTCCTCCTGGTGTCTTCTGTAAGTTTTATAGTATTTTTTTACCTTTAAATTTATAGTCCATTTTAATTGTTCAATAAGAGATGATGCTTAGGTCATTATTTTATCTGTGAGTTTCCAACTGTTTGAATACTATATATCAAAAAAAAAAACTAGTAGATAAAACCATGGAAAATAATTTAATCCTTCTTATACAAAAATGGCAACTAATGGAACATGTTGGTGATTGCAGAAAGTTAAGCTTAGAAACTACATTACAAAATTGTGCTGATGATTTTGATGAAACTGGGTGCATTCAGGGTAGTATGACCATAGACTGCTGACTTTTAAGTCTTATTGTGTTCTTTCACTTAGTTACACTTGATTCTGATCTTTTCCTCATCTTTTCCTCATCTTCTGTGGTTAACATTTTCCTGGGATGGTTTGCATCTTTTGTGCCACTCCATCTTTTCCAATGTTGCTTTTCCATAAACACAGCCCTTCTTCAACATTCCAACCCTAGTCTTTGCCTGTCCTCACCCTTTTCCTTTCTAAAGAGCATCTCATTACCAAGCATCCCTGTAGGGACAATGCTCTCACTAGATGCTCTTAATGATAAAAACCTGCAGGATCCTGACAGGGAGTTACATTTTGCTGTGCTTCTAAGTCCCTGGGATCTCTCAAATTCTTTTACTCAGAAATCTCCCCCAGTTACTTCTATTGCAATATTGAACTGGGCTATGTAGTATGTGGACTGTAAAATTATTTGCTATTAATTCCCTATAAAATCTGTCTTCCTGAAGGAAAGTGTCCCACATATCTTGAGTATAATTCAGCTCTATTTCTGGCAATGAACCATTTCCTTCTAGCCCTGAGAAAATGGCTCTTTTTCCTAGGAAAATCAGTCCCTGTTCAAGACTAGAAGCATTTAATCATAGTTTATAGTATTAAAATGATATTGATTATGCATATATACTGACATCCTTATACTGACAGCAGTGGGTGGATTCCACTGATTCAAGGAAATGTACATATTATAATAATAACTACTCTTTAATTATTATAAAGTAACATTACTTTCCTGTTATAAAATTAACTAAACTATGTATGTATGTGTGTCTATTTGTATATGACTCAGAAAATTTTAAAAGGTGTCAACTGTTTTTAGTTGCTCTCTTAAATTTTACACTTGTTTTTTCTTTGAGGAAACTGTGCATGTTAGAAACATAAAAATTAACATTTTTAGTCTGACTTCTTATAACTCAACCCACAAATTTCTATCAGGTCTCACATGAAAATTAACTGTTAATTCCTTCAAAGAAGGGGAAATACTGTATTTAATTTCATACCCTACAAATCTAGTAAAATATCTAGCACAGAGGAGATGCAAATATTTTAAAAATGAGTGGCCATTGTATAAGACTATGGATCTAGGGGATATGTATGTGGAAAACACAGGCAAACATACATGGTATGAGTGCCAACTTTTTAAATAAGTAACAATAATAATTGTTTTATACTTGAGTATATGTTGAGAATGAAATAATAGATTAATATGTTACACTAAATGTACACTATCTTGCCCAACATGATTACAAATTTTAACTCCCAGTCTTGTAAAATTACTCTCATACTCTCTCTGAAACACATTATCATTGTTTCTTTGCTTCTACAGTCCGTCCCCTTCTTGCTAAAATTGGATCCTCATTTACCTTTACTGATGTATTTTTTAAGATCTGCTTCAACTTCTCCCTCCTGTAGTAAGTATTCCCACTGTCTTCAAGTCAACATTTCTCTCCTTTGAAGTCATTAAAGGCAGGGCCCACCTTCTGTGATGAACACACATGCAACTACATTTTAAACACCAGGTTCTCCATATTCTGTGTCACCTTCTCCATCACTTGACTTTCCTGAACTTTGATTTCCTGATCAATGGAGAAGAAATAGTATCATCTACCTCTCAATAACTCTAAAGGGTTAAATGAAATGGTGTTTATAAAGAACTCACTTAGTATTTTCTAAATATTTACTGAAGACTAGACATAGAATTGTTAGGTATCACATATTATTTGACAATTTTGTTATGGATTTTTATATATGTACCATAACTAAATATTGCAAGTAATATTTGCAGTTCTTTAATCACCAGTTGTATTTTACCGAAGAGCTTCCTGATTTATTTATCTATTATGGTTGTTATTACTGTTATTATTATTAAATTGCAGGCTTGTAGAATACAGTTTACAAAGTGTCTTCATGTACATTATCTCATTTTATCTTCATAATGATTAGTGATATAGGTCAGGCATATGTTGCTAGAACTGTAATTTATTAAATAAACTAAGAGGACTTTCATGTTCATTCAAATCAAATTATCTGGTACTAAACTTGTTCTTTCACAGTAAACAGATATAAACCAAGTGAGATTTATGAAAATATCATTTTCAGTAATTGGAATATTAAAAATGGAAAACCTCAACTCTTAAAAAAACAAAAGCAAGTAATGTAAAGACTAGAATTTTACCAGTCTTATTGGAGACAGTTTCTGGACCTTGACATGGGACAAAGGAACCCAACCAGAGAACTCTTACTGAAATGACAATAGAGATATGAGATTTTAGGGAGATAATGGTGTTTATAATATATGGCTCAGTACTGGAGAAGAGGGAGCTACATAAAAGAAATGCTTTCAGAAAATGAATACGGAGACTGATGGAGTTTTACTGAATATTAAGTTGTCTATATGAAAAGTGAATCTACACAAAACCAGACATGGCACAACTATCATAGGTTATAAACTGAATAACTCTTAGAGTTCTCCCTAGTCCTTAGGGCGCTTGTATTTTAACCAACTAGAGCAAAGCATCATCTTACAACATTAAGAATGGCTCCTATGGAAAAAAAAGAACAACAGTAAATGCTGATGCAGCTGTGGAGAAAAGGGAATACCTTTACATTGCTGGTAGAAATACAAGCTGGTCCTGTTACTATAGAAAACTCTGTGGAAGACCCTCAAACTAATGAAAATGGAACTACCATCCAGCAATTGCACTTCTGGGAATCTACCCAAAAGACACCAAAACACTAATTCAAAAGGACACCTGTACTCAGATGTTTATTGCAGCACTATTTTCAATAGCCAGAATATGGAAACAAACCAAATACCCCCAAAGAGACAAATGGATCAGAAAGTTGTGGTTTATTTACACAATGGAATATTACTCATCACTCAAAAAAGATAAATTTGGTGCATTTGTGATAGCTAGAAGGAATCATGCTAGTGGAAATAAGCCAGAAAGAAAAAGGGAAATATTGGATGATCTCACCTCTATGTAGAGTATAGGAAAAACAAATAAAATGGACAAGAAAAATATAACACTAACAAACTGACAGCAGAACTAAAGCATAGATCAAGGGAGAGGGAAGGAGGGTAAAAGCGGGAGAGACAAGAGCTCAAGAGATTAAGATGAATGTTTATAGGTGACAAGGTGGTGGGAGAAACTCAGGGGATTCAGTCATGTAAAAAATATATACAGGTGCAGTCACTTAATAAATAAATAAACAAGCAAACAAATAAATAAAGGTAGCACGGGGAGCACATAAGCACTAGGACAGCAGAACAGGCTCCGAAAGAGCAATGCCTTGGAAGTGAGGCTAAATTGACCTTGTTTTGCTTTGCACTAAATAAAAATGACAGCTAGTAAAGGACCAGGCTGAGTAACTTAAATGCCAAAACAAAATTTAAATTCACTGAAATAACACATACAAAATATTCCAGCCACTCATCAACACACTATCCATATCCTCCAAGATTCTATCAATAATTGATAGTCATATAAATAAGCAGAGAGATATAATAAATAAATCAGGGAGAAAATCAGTAAATCAAAACAGACACAGAAGTGGGCTTCCACAGGACTGTTGCCGGACCACAAGGAAGTCCCAGGAGGTCCTATGTCCTGCACAGCTGTTCTGTCTTGGTGGTCAGCTGTTCCCACCCCACACACATGTGGACTTCTTCCCGCCTTGGTCCTGGAGGCTGGAAGGAGCTGAGGGTTGGGCCCAGATGGGATCAGGTTGGCCAGTGCATGGGCACCCCCAAGCTTGGACCCTATCATCAGTGTTCTGGTGGGGGGGTGGAGGGGTGGCTTTGTTAAGACATCCCTTCTGTTTCACTCTCACTCCACCAATTCTTAGGAGGAAAGAAGAAAAGAATACAAACACCAGCATAGAATGGGTGAGGGACCAGGCAAAGACACTATCCACACATTTGAGCAGGACCCAAGAGAAGGAACATTGAGACAGTCATTGCATGCCAGGCAGAAAAATGACTGTGGTGATGACCTATCACAGAATCTCACCTATGGGTGCACTGGGAGTGGATGAGCCAAAATCCCATTTCTGATATGCCATCTAAGACAGCAAGGTGCCCCTCCCAACTCCATGGGAGTGGAAGGCCACAGAGTTGGGGCATCAGCTGCATAGCAACGCTCCAAACTGGGTAAGAGGAAATTATTTGCAAATACCATCAGCAAATGCCTAGCCACATTGAGAAATTTCTATAATGACGATGACTAAGAACACAGCCCCCTAAGCCAGAGATCAGAGATATAAGGCGAAGAGGCAGCAAAGTGGCACAGAGAATGGAATGGAGAGGACATCCAGCAATTAGAAGATGCTGCTAGACCTCAAATGAGCATGGACTGGCTGCCCAATGCAAAGTTAAGACTGAGAACTTACCAGCACTGTTTGCCATGTACCAGGAACACAATTCTTCACCCAGCAAAAGGACATTGCCACAGAGAAGGAAGAGACCATTGGACTTAACTTAGATCAACAATCAACAAGGACAGAGTAGTCTGAGTCAATGCAAGGTTGTCAGGAGTAGTAGAAGACACTCCAACACCACCTCCCAATGTTGTAAGTTAAAGAATGAATTTTTTAAAAAGTTTAAAAAAATAAAGTTTTGCCACATCCAAAAAAAAAAAAGTGATAAATAGATGAAATTATCAAAAAAAGAAAGCCAAAATAACTATTATAAACTATTACTTTACTACTTAGGGAAATAAATATACATGAACATATTAAAGAGAGAAACCAAATATAATAGAAACAAAAAGGCATGGCTTGAGATAAAAACTCTAATATGTAAAAAAGAATTCAAATTACTTGATGAAATTAGTAATAAAGTAAGCAACAGAGATGAAAGTAGCCATGAACTTGAAGACACTGGTGTAAAACTATCTAAAATGAACACTAAGGGAAAAGATTGAAAAAAGAAATCAATAGTTTTATTGTCTTTTTGATATTAAGCAACCTATCATATGTATAGTGGAGTTCCAGAGAGTAAAAGGGGGAAATGGAAATAATATTTAAAGTTCAATGAATGAAATATTTCTAACTATGAAAGAAACGTTAAAATTCACAGAGTCAACTAGTTCATAATTCCCAGGCAAGATAAACACAAAAAAGTCATGCCAAGGGGCATCACAATTAGGTTTCTCAAAATGAGAAAAATTGGAAGCCCAATAACAGTCTGAGGGGGGAAATTATGTATTATACACACACAAAAAAACAACCAAAAATAACCAACCACTGAATTCTTGTCTGAAACAATGAAAGAAATTTTTTAAGTATTAAAATAAATAAATATCTGTTGATACAGAATTGTAGAGAGGAAATATCCTTCAAATATAAATGCAAATTATAATCCTTATGAATAAAACAGAAGCTGAGACAATTTCTCACTGGAAAATTTGCCCATAAGAAATGTTAGAGAAACTTCTTCAGGGAAGAGGAAATAATAACAGGTGGAAACTCAGTTCTACAAAAGAAATGAAGAATGTGAACCCCAGTAACTCCAGTGGGAAAACTACTCACAGCACAGGGACCCAGAGCTGTGTACAGGGCTTACTCCTGTTGCTGAGGTAACCCACCTGCGGGCTAGGGAGAATCCGGTGTTCCGATTGAGGTTACCAAAGACTGAGGTTTAATGCTGGGAACTCCAGCGGGAAAATCTGCTCACGGCACAGAAACCTAGAAGCACTGGTACTGCATACTAGGAAACCAAGGACACTGACTACTCAAGTCTGTCAAGACAACCTAACCAAAAAGGTTTATACAACAAACCCTAGGACACATCATTAAATACACACTCGGGGGCACCGAAAAAACATTTAAAATGCATCAATCTAAAAGAGGAGAAAGAATGAAAAAAGAAGATAGACAATACAATAGAAATATACACATATACACACCGCATCCACTGACTGAAAAAGAACTTGTCCCCCAAAATAGCCAAGATATATGGAAACAAGATATATCCACCACAGCAGCAAAAGCACAAAGACAAAAATAACCACAACTTGGTCGGCTTCGCCATGCCATCTAATTCTAAAACAGCAGTGAATCAATACGTAGAGCAAGTCTGAAGGGAAAACACAGGAAGGAGGAAGAATACAAATACTCAAGCAAGCCCTAAGAAGAATAACTCACACCAAAGGACAAACAACCTGCGGAAACCACCATGGAGGACATGGAAGAAATGCTATCTATGTCATACAAAGAATTCAGAATCTATTTGTTAAAAATATTAAAAGAGGTAAGGGAAGATGGAGAAAAAAGGGAAAGCAAGAGGTCAGAAACTTTCAATGAGCAAAGAGAAGTAGGAAGATATAGAAAACAATGCAGCAAAATGAGCAATATCATTTATGAATAGAAGAAGGAGATTGAAACCCTAAATAAGAAGCTGACTAAGATAGTTTCTAAGAGGAGCATTAGAAGAGTTTGAAAATTCAGAGAAAAGCCAGGAAAGCAGATTAGAAGAAATAGAAGAGCAAATTAGTACACGAGAGGACACAGAAGTAGGGAGAACAAAGAAAGAAAAAGAGAGAAAAACAAAGTAAGACAGAAGAAAAAATCAGAGATCTGTCAAATACCCTAAAGAAAACAAATATAAGAGTAATTATAATCCCAGAAGGAGAAGAGAAAGACATAGAATCTGAAAGGCTTTTCAATGAAATAATGGAGGAGAATTTCCCAAATCTGAAGAAAGAAATGAAAATAGACATACAGGAAGCAAAAATGACACCAAACTACTTTAATGAAAGAAAAAACACAGCAAGACTCATCATGGTAAAACTCTCAAGAGTCAAAAATAAAGAAAAAATTATGAGATTAACAAGAGATAGGAAACAGATAACCTACAAAGGATAACCCATTATACTGACTTCAGATTTCTCAGAAGAGACACTCCAAGCAAGGAGAGAATGGGGACACATCTTCAAAACACTCCAAGACAAAAAGTGCCAGCCAAGAATACTCTACCCAGAAAACTATCCTTTCTTTATGAAGGAAAAATTAAAACCTTCTCAGACAAAGGCTCCAGAAATTTACTATCATCAAACCCCCACTCCAAGAACTTCTGCAAGAAGACCTAAGACTGAAACCCACCGAAGAATAAAAGAACAAAAATTAAAGAAGAAGCAGAAGAAACTAAAACAGAACCCCAAATGACCACCAGGAACACCATGTTAGAACCTCAAACATCAATAATTACTCTAAATGTCAATGGGCTAAACTCATCAGTCAAAAGACACAGAGTTGCAGAGTGGATTAAAAGACAAAACCCAACATTCTACTGCCTCCAAGAAACACATCTTATCCTAAAAGATAAGCACAGATTGAAGGTAAAAGGATGGAAAGCAATTTTACAAGCAAATGGGCCCCCCCAAAAAGCAGGGCTAACCATTCTTATAGCAGACAAAGCAGATTTCAAAATAAAAAAATATGACAAAGGATAAAGAGAGCACTACCTAATGGTTGGAGGGCTAACCCACCAAAAAGACATAGCAATTATCAACATATACTCACCAAATGAGGGTGCACCAAGATTCATAAGACAGCTACTAAGAGAATTGAAAACAAATATTGGTGAAAATACATATATAGTAGGAGACTTTAACACCCTAACCTCAACAAAGGACAGATCAAAAAAACAAAAGCTACACAAGGACACAAAAGCCTTAAAAGAAGACCTAGATGAAATGGACTTAATAGATATCTACAGAACACTACATCCACAAGGAAAAGACTATACCTTCTCAAATACACATGGATCATTCTCTAAAATTGACCACATACTAGGCCACAGGCAAACTTGAATGAATACACAAAGATTAAAATAATACCAACATTCTTCTCAGATCATAGTCATCAAACTAGAAAACAACAATGAAAAGAAAGCAAGAAGACATCAAACACTTGGAGACTGAACATGTTACTAAATGAAGAATGGATAATTGAAGAAATTAAAACTTACTTTGAAACAAATGACAAAGTAGACACAGCATTCTAAAATGTCTGGGATGATGCAAAAGCATTTCTAAGAGGAAGGTTCATAGCAATACAGGCCCATATCAAAAAGCAAGAAAATAACCAAAGAAATAACCTTATCTCCCAAATGGAACAATTAGAAAAAGAGCAACAGAAAAATCCAAAACCCAGAAGAAAATAAGAAGTAACAACATTAAAAGAAGAAATAAATAACCTAGAAACCAAAAAGACTTTCCGTAAGATCAACAAAACCAAAGGCTAGTTCTTTGAAAAAAAATAAATAAAATTGATAAACCTTTTGCAAAACTCACAAAAGAAGAAGAGAGAAAATTCAAATAAACAGGATCACAGAGAGAGAGGAGAAATTACAACAGATACAAAAGAAATACAAGGGTATTAAGAGATTACTATGAACAACTATATGAAAATAAATACAACAACCTGGATGAGATGGACAGATTCTTAGAAAGACACAGCTACACAAAACTGAGCTAAGAAGATATGCAGAATTTAATTCAATTACAAGCAGCAAATTAGAAGCGGTCGTCAAAACTCTACCTAAAAACAAGAGCCCAGGACCAGATGGCTTTATTAATAAATTCTACCAGACATTCAAAGATGAAATAATGCCTGTACTACTAAAGCTTTTCCAAAAAATTGAGAAAGAAGGAAAACTGCCAAACACATTCAATGAAGCAAACATCACATCATACCAAAACCAAATAAGGACAGCACCAAGAAGGAAAACTATAGGTCAATTTCCCTAATGAACATGGATGAAAAAATTTTAAACAAGATCCTGGCAAATCGAATTCAACGATGCATAAAAAGATTATTCACCATGACCAAATGAGATTTATCCCAGGGGCACAAGTATGGTTCAACATCTGGAAATCAATTAACATAATCCACCACTTAACAAAGAGAAAAACTAAAACCATATGATAATATCAATATATATACACAATGGAATATTACTCATTAATTAAAAATGACAAATTGGATGATATTATGATAACATGGATGAACTTAGAAGACTTCATATTAGCAGAAAGAAGTCAAAAAAGAAAGACAGAACTAAATGGTTTTGCTACTATATGGGACATGGGAAAGATAAACAAAAATCTGTGAAGGAAAGTCAAAACAAGCCAACAACCAAATTGAAGTATACAACTTGGGGGAGGGCAGGGTGGGAGTGGTTAGGGAGGGGGTTGAACCCCAGAGATCACAGAGATGTGAAATTTATATATAAATAAATTATTTTAAAAATAAAAAGTAAATTTTAAAAATCAAAAAAAAAAAGAAATGAAGAATGTCAAAGAATGAATATGTGAGTAAATGTGGATAAAGTCTATATATTATATGCAAAGTAATATTATCTGAACATAGATTGTGATAATTTAAAGATGCATATTTAAATCCTGGAGAAGATTCTTGAAAGGCAAAGCAAACATATAAGCTAATAATCTTATAGAAAAAAATGAAATAGAAAAATTAAAGTATTTAATCCAAAAAAATTAGGGAAAGAAGGATAGGCATGAATAACACAAAAGACATATAGAAAACAAATATCAAAATTTCAGAGCTACACCTAAATAATAACATTTAATCAATTTTGTGTATAGTATAAGCATCCCAATTGACAAAAATTGTCACAATGGATAACAGTAAGAGTTTCAGTTTATAGAAAATCATTTACTTTAATATAGATAAAAAGAGAAAAAGCAATAACACTAATTACAAAAAAAGTGAATGGTCATGCTAATATCAGATAAGTATCCATAAGCCATAACAATATTTAGTTTATATTAAATTAAAATTACAGGTTCAAAAATATAGGAAAAACATGACAGATTTAAAAGGAAAAATAGATAAATTTATATAGCTCAACATTTCAAAATTAGTCTAATCAATTAATAATAGTAGCATGTGCAAAATAAAGTCATTGTGCTTTGAAAATGTAATCAACCATTTTTACTTAGTGAACACTAAACCAAACAACCACTCAATGGAAATTCTTTTCTAGTAAATGCTGAGCATTCACCAAGTAACACAATATGCTAGACCACAATGCTAAGACTGTAGGATTAAATTAGATATCAATAATAAAAGCTATCCCCAAAGACCCTTATATTGGTAATTAAATAATAAATCACAAAACTACCCAAACTAAAAAGGGAAATTAGAAAATGTTTAGCTGAATTATAATCAAAACAAAAGTATCAAATTTTGTAGGAGGTGGCTAAAGCAGTACTTACAGAGACATATATAGATTTGAATGTCTATATCAGAAAAAAAGTCAGAAATCAATAATTTGTGTAAAAACATTTAATGATTTTAAAAGGGGCAAATTAAATCCAAAGTAAATAGAATAAAGGAATTGCAAAAGGGCAGAAATAACTAAAAAAAAATATAAGCAGTAGAAAAAAATCCATAAAAACCTAAAGCTAGTTCTTTCAAAATTGCTAACTCCAACTAGAGAAGATGCAAATTACCAACGAAAAGATTATAACATGAATATTCATAATGTTTATGAGACCAAATGTATATCAAGAGGTGTGTAGCTAATCAGAGCTATAGCCAAATAAGAAGATACTACAGAGAAAAAAAAAAAGATTAAGCAAAAGGAAGAACATTGATACATACAATATGAATATATTTCAAACACATGCTGAGTGTAATAAGCCAGATAATAAAGAATAGATATTAAGTTATTGTATTTATTAAGAGTCTTAAAATAGGTTAAAGTACTTTAGAGTGACAGAAAGTAAATCCAATTGGTTGTTGCCTGGGGTTGACACTGGGGAAAGAATGACTGCAAGAGGTAAGAATAAAATACTGGGCCATATCAAAAAAGCATGTATATTCATTACAGTGAATGTAAACATTTATCAAGACTTATCAACCCTTCATTTTAAATAGGCACAATCATTTTATATTTCAATAAAGTTGATTTTTTTTTTTAATCAAGGAAAGAAAGGATGGAGGGTAGGAGATGCTTGTAGGATTTACTTAATTTCCTAAAGACCAAGGCTTAAAACCAGGTCTTGTGACTCCTAAAGCACTCCTTTTCCTAGCAGCACATTGCCTTTGGAATATCAGAGGGGAAAGTGAACCATTGTATTATTGAATGTGGCTCAGGAACCTATTTCTAATCAATTTTTTAGATTTTGATTCAGTCTGCATTGATCACCCCTTAAAGCTTCATACACACACTAGAAAATAACTTCAGGCCAGGGTAGACCTGGTGTCCACCTCTGAAGGTGATTTTGCATTTAAGAACTCTGCTCAAACCCTGTCCAGGTTGCCACGCCTGGATGGGAGACCTCTGACAAGTCGCATCCTCTCGTCTGGAGGGCGCAGTGGGGTGCAAGCCAGATGCACACCACCAGGGGTAGCCAGGTCATCCTGGAGGCCTCCTTGTGGCCTGGGGCTCCCACATTTCCACCCCTAGCCAGTGGGGAGCAAAGACAGAGAAGACCCCAGGGTAAACCCCCCCAAGTCTGGAGAGCCCAGGAGGGGAGACAGATGGGGTTTTAACCCCATCCACCAGCAGATGGTTGTTGCATGGGGCAGCCATCTGCAACTCAGATCAGCTGAAGCATTTGCCCCAGGCCCCAGTCCAAGGGGGGATTGGGACGGCACATGCATGGACATCTGGGCCATGCCCCCATGCAGGGAGGTACTGATGCACAAGTGGGAGGGCAAGTGGGGTAGGGGATGGGCAGGGGGTGGGCGGGGTGTGCCCCCTCCATTTCACACCCCAGCTAATCTTCAGGAGAAGCAAGAACATATATAACACAAACCCCATGATAAAATGGGTGAGAAACCAGGTAAAAATCCAGCCTACAAACCTGAGCTGGACACAGAAGATGGACAATCCAAAGAATCAATCCATGTGAGACAGGAGAAACATCCACAGAAACACAATATCATGAAGCATACATATGCGCTCACCAGGTCTGGAAGACCCAAGACTTCATCTCAGAGATGCCTTCTAGGAAGGCAAAGCACCCCTCCCCACTTTACAGGAGAGGAAAAGAAAGTCAAAGACTGGGGGCATTGGCCCCTCAGCAAATCTGCATATTGAGGCAGAGGAGATCATCTACAATGGCCAATCACAATTGCCTGTATCCACAGAGAAACTTCTTCACTGGCAATGACAGGGAGTGAGCCCCCTAGATCTGACTCCAGAACCATAAGGTAAAGCAGCAAATAACAGAGATGGAGTTGGAGAAGACAGCCTGCAATGAGAAAGCATGGAAAGACCACAAATAAAAATAGACTGGCTACCCAACGCAAACTTAAGACTGAAAACCTACCATCAAGGCTCGCCTGCTTCTGAGAACACAGTCCTTCACCCAATGAAAGAACACTACCAAAGGAAAGAATGAGACTAATGAACTTAACACAGACTAACAAACAACAAAGAGTGGGGTATGAAAGAATGGAGGGGGCACCTAAGGGAGGGAGGTGGGGGAGATATCCCAAAAACCATGTACTGAGGCTGTGATTTAAAGAATAAATTTAAGTCTGCTCAGAAACTTCCCTTCCTCTTCACTTGTCTTTTTGTCAACCTGTCAGTGCAGGAGCTGGGATTCTATTCTCTATCCATGGATCTAGGTTTTCATTGCTGTACTCAAGGAAATACATACTGAGTATTATTGGTTTGTAGTCCTATACTCAGAGTAAATACACACATGTATTTAGCAGTAATGGATTTAAAAGGATCTCTAATTTATTCAACAGATTCAAGGCAGAAAGATAGTCTGAAGATTGTACATAAATACATACGGATACCAGATCAGCACACTACCAGCATGGGTCCTGAGAAACTGTGTGGTTCTTTCAGTGTATTTCACAGCCTCAGACAATATTTCACAGGAGCAGGGAAAGCTGAAAATGCAGGAGGAGAAGGAACGGGTAGGGACCTGCATGCCAAAATAATGTGTCTTTAAATCTGAATACCATGGGAGAAATCCAGGCCTCCATGAGAGGGTATCCAAGATTGGGGGAAGTAAAATCACCTAAAGCATACCATTGCTGACTCTGAAATTCCCCCTAGAAATGTTCCCCTATAAACAATGTGGTTTCATGGAAAGTACATGATTTTCAAAATCAGACAGATTTTGGTTTGAGTACAGATCAGTTTTTGGTTGCACAATGACAAATGACTTAACTCCCTGAACTTCCTCTTCCTCAGCATGAAATGAAAATTATAATCTTCCCCAGGGTATTATTACAATTAAAGGGCCATGACACAAGAAAGGTCATGGGAACTTTTTCTGCCTCCCCCCCACCTTCCCTTTATTTCTTCCATTCCTACCTCCCTTGATATATAAAATAGCATGAGTAGAAGAGGCCCTAAAATCCTTTAGATCAGCAGGATTCTCTACACACTACAAGTCAGGGAGGACTCGTGATCCCACCACTGACCTTTGGCAATGCCAAGAGTTCCTGGTTAGTGTGACCTTTCCAGAAAGCCAGGAGAACATCTAAATGGAGAATTAGTAACTCCAGTTAGAAATCCAAGGGATGGGCAAAAAACAAACAAACAACAAAAAAAAAAACAACAGCTCTCTTGTTTTATATTTTAACTCAAGAACACCCAAGCCAGAATAAATGTCTTTCACAAAAGATTTTTAAAAATTCTAAGTTGGTATAATCTTGGGTGAAGTTTTACATTCCACAGTGTAGCCCCCCTATAAACACTTCCAAGTTCTACTTTCTGGAAGGAGACAGTACTAGGAGTTCCCAAGATGGAGTCTAACTCCTGAAGGTCCACAATGGTTCAGAGGTGAACAGTTATCATATGGGGGTACCCTATTCCTAAACTACCTTCAGATATTAATACAAGATCTCTGCAATTTTAGAAATAGCTGACTCTTTTAGTGAAACATAAGTAGAGGGAAGCAAATGACCCTTCTCCTCATTCCCACTACTAGAACTGGATCATGTGACTTGTACTTACTCTGCCAACCCGATGTTCTTATCAAACTGCAGGCCATAAGTGGGTGGTGTTAAGATTAGAGTTCAAGGTAAGGTCATCATGACCAGCAATATAAAATTCTTGGCAGTAGTATCTATGTTTCTCCACATATCGTTCTCATAAAGAAATTTTTTAGACATGTTGGTAAGTTGCCCTTCTGTGAAACTTTAATATGCAATATATACACTGGTATATTGTATATTTGTTTTAATACTCCTTATCTGTATCTATCTATCTATCTGTACCTAAAGAATATACTTTATTATTTATCCCTATTAGGCAATATTACCCCTTTGGAAAATGAACAGTCAAGATGACATCATCCAGAAGATTCCAAAGCAGAAATTTCTGTGAATTCATAATAGGATTACATCTTATTTCCTAGTTTCTCTGGCTCCCTATTCATTTTCACAGCCCAGATCTTCATACACCTGTTAATTCCCTACACTTTTTTTAAGTAACATCCTATCCTAATTTGATTTGCCAGGAAACAGACCCCAGAACAAAGATTACAAAGTAAGTAGTTGATTTTGGAGGTGATTTCAGGAAACACCAAAAGATAGTAGAGCAAGTGAGGGAAGAGAAAGAAACCAGTCACATGCATTACCAAGCCAACTGCCAGTATGGGCAACTGGAGCTCCAGCACAGAAAGATTACTCTAGGCAAAAGGTAAGACTTAGGCTGGAATCATCCCACTCCAGGGATAATGTAGCTGGAGTTTTCATCAATCATTGGCTGAGCATTGCTCCCCAGGGTGCAGCTTCCCTGGCCTTCTACTCTTAATATTAGTCAAGCTACTCTGGAGGCTACCCTGTGGAGAAAGAGATGTGAATGCTGACAGCTAGAACTCTAAGGTGTGTGTACTGAAGTGAAGAGTCAAAGGGACATTGTCAGGGCACTGACGGTGAAACACAGATGAAAGCCAAAGTCATGAAATATAACAGAGGGCTATTATGACTTTGCCAAAAGAAGAATGTTGATGGGGTTGGAAATCAAAATGTGATCTTCACTTACCTCATCACCTCATCAGCTGAGCCCCTGTCATCATCTTTCTTTTGTATGTATAAGAACATTGACTGGAACAGAACTAGCAAAGGGGTATGTGGGACGATGGAGAGACCAGTTTTCATAAAGCTCAACCCACAATTAGGCCCCTTACCTCCCTTAACCTTAGTCTCCCTTAGTCTCCCATCTTCCTCGCCTGACCAGGTTCTTCATGTCTGGCCAAGGAGAAGGGTGCCTTCTCCCAGAGACCACTAGTAATCATAGAAGAGGAAGTAGATTCTCTCCATTCTCTATTCCCTCACCTGTGCACAGCAATCTGTGATATCCCCACACACAGATCCAAAATTATTAGGGCACTTGGCACGGGAAGTAGAAAGACTTACAAAGTCAAATGCAATAGGATATTGAACCACCAAAAATCTTAAAGGACTTTACTTAATCTTACAGGCAAATATCTGGGAATATGTGAGGGAAAGTATGCCGAGGGTTGCTGATGATAGACGAAGACTGTCAGTGTGCTGAGGATCATTACAAGTAAGCTCACTAGTGAATCTGGATTCAGTGATGCTAGTTAGAGCAGCTGGGTGTGGTTCTCTTGGTTTTATTGTGGGCTGCTGCAGTCCCTAGTGCATAGCCCCAGAAATGCAATCTACAGCATGCTGAGATGCTGGGCAAGGTGAAGTTCAATATAAAAATTCAAAGAGGCAGAGATATAGGAACTTAGCCCTGTAGTTTATCTCATTGTTAGGATCTGAGACAGAGGGACGGAGATGCATCATCATTGATAAGCAGTAACACCTTGGTTATTTTCTGTGATGGGAGGTGTAGCTCCTTAAAGGAAGCTTGCTTGCTCCCATCCCCCTTGAACTGAGGTCAGCTTTCTTAGTTCAGCAATGTCATGGGACAGTGTTCCTGCCTTGAAGCACTTTGCTCAGTTTCTTGTTGCTCACTCATTTGGGTGGCTTGAATAACATCTAGCTCTTCCACTAGACAACCAGCACCCCAAAAACTGGGGCCCTGGGGATTTTCTTCATCACTTATCACTGACTCAGGGTCATGCTTG
The DNA here is from genome assembly GCA_004024945.1 of Uropsilus gracilis. Classification (NCBI taxonomy): domain Eukaryota; kingdom Metazoa; phylum Chordata; class Mammalia; order Eulipotyphla; family Talpidae; genus Uropsilus; species Uropsilus gracilis. The sequence goes on along the minus strand of PVHY01002658.1, from coordinate 11,473 downwards.
ACTGGCTGGGCACTCAATAAGTATTTGTCAAATGAAATAGCAAATAAACAGATGCCCATGCCTTTTGTTTATTTCAAAAGCTTTATAAGAATTAAAAATTGCTATAAATTAGTGAATATTTTCCAGGATCTCTTCTGTAGTAGCACTTTCTTTAGGTCATTGTGAGTGGAGGCAGAAAAACACCGTCGTTTTCAAAACTCATGTCTGAAGGTGTGAGTGTGGTCTCTGAAAACCAGAGCCTGTGGCAGTAAGGTGGTTTTATGATTCCTTTTCTTCTACACAGAAGAAGGTCAGCAGACTGAGAGCGATTTTGGATCTGACAAAAAACAAGTCTGCAGCAAGTAAGTGCTAGAAGGGAAACCAAGTTGTCCATCATCCTGCTGGCTTTTGATCTGCATCCTGGGTAATGTTGAACCTGGAGGGACTGATGAAAGGGTTATTGGGACAAGAAACTAGATTTTAATTGGTCTGCAAAACTCTAATAAACCTGTTAAAGATCTTTGATTTCACAGTACTTCCCTTTTACGAACTGTGTGGAAATAACTTGCCCTGAACAACAAAGTGTACTGAGCACCTCCAAATAAGAGAAGCACTGGCTTCCTGAATTTGGGTAAATGGGCCAGAAACACTTGTAAGTTTTTTTTTTCACTAGCAGGATGCAAACCAGGTTTTCCTTCAGCAACCGTATTTTTCTAAAGGAAACATTTGGTGCCACCTGCTGGTAAACTTTATACTGACTTTCTTCCACCTTCACAGTACAATTCCCACAGGAACTGGAGATGAAAATCCCTAATACATTTAATTCAGTAAATTTCTCAAAATACAGAGAATTTATATTTCCAATTTTCTTATTGAGCAAATTCCCATCTGAGAGACCCTACTGCTTTACATGGGGAGAACTTATGTTCCTGCACAGCTGTCTTTCTGTGGGTGAAAGTTTTCTGTAAAGTGACATGTCTTAAATAAAGTAACATGTTTTATGCATAGTTTGTATTTGTCCTAAGTAAAGATTAAATGGAGGAAATGGAAGGAAGTACCTAGAAATCTTTGAGGCCCCTTCCATCTCTTGCAGACTGGGATCTCAAAAAAAATTTGAGGATATTTTTGAGATTAACATTTTGGCCCCAAATTTACCTGGTTGGTCAGCTTTCACTTTGATAAAAGAATCACATTTCACATGCTTGGCTAAAATATAAATAGACCCCAGCTAGCCCCTCCATTGTTTTATGAACTAAGTCATGCTTCTTAACCTGCCATTCAACCCTGGATAAAAGATAAAAAAGACAGAGAGATTGAATGTCTTAACATTCTAGCATACCAGTTGCAACCATCTGATATTATATTTCAGAGAATTCCACCCCTTCTAAATCAACTATGTGTAAAACTCTGCAAGTCATGTCCATGAGTGGCAAAGAAAAAAAATATTTTTTTCTGAAAACGTGCAGGTTAATTGGTGGAGACAAACCCTGTCTGCCTCATAGCTCAGGGGACAGTCCCAGTAAGTGCCTTGCACTCTGTGCAGCCTGGTTTTGCTGACCCAGGAAGTTCAATTCTAAGTATCAGCCAGTGCAGAAAAGCATCTACAACACTTATCAGAGTGGTGGTATCTTATGAACTGGCCAAACTGAATTCAAGCCAGAGTAGTTCAGGGAGAAGAAACCTCTAAATTAGCCAGCAAGAACATGAAAGTTTTGAAAAATCTTTTAGTTCTATATTCCCTCCCTTTTTTTACAAACAAGTTGGGGACCCAACGGTTCAAACAACTTTTTGAACTTTTTGTATGGCATTAGGCATCTGATGTGATTGCCATACATGGGAGACTCTTCACAGCCCCTTCTAGCCCCATACTCTGCTCCTTTCTTTTCTTCTAACACTACACTTCTATCCATTTTCATTGTCCTTTATACCAAATGAAACTAATTCATGCAGATCAATTCACTATATGTTCTATATCAAATATATTAAGATCTATTGTTTTTGTTTGGCTATCTATTTAGCCTTTTTTTTTCTTACATGGTTGTATTCCCCATATTTCTCTTGCCACAATGTCACCGATGACCCATCACTATGTTCCCCTATGTTCTTCTCTCCCTTGTTTCACACTCCCACCCCCTCCTTTGTTGACTGTTTCATTTCTATGGTTAGTTTTTTAGTTTTGACTATTTGCCCTTTTGTTTACTATATTCCACATATAAACAAACTTATATATGATATTTAGGGTTAGGTTTTTGATGTTAAGGAGTTGGAGTTCACCCAGAGCTAATTTTATGTGTTCTACTGCTTCCTCACCAGTTCGCCTGCTCATCATGTAGCTGAAGCAAAATACAAATGTGGGGGCAGTGGTACCAAGGCCACTGTGAATGTAGGTCGTGTTCTTGATGGAAGCTGAAGGTCTTTCTCCATTAGAGACATGAAGCGTGTGTTGTAAAATAAAGGAGAAGGAAGAAACTGCTGACTCAGCTCAGCAAAGGACATAAGCAGAGCTCCTGGGCACCCACTATGTGTACTTGTCTGACCATCTTCAAGTCTCAAACACTCTCCATCACTGCATGGTTTGTCCATTTCACATTGACGAGCATTCTAGTTAGACTGGGCACATACCCACCTTGTGAAATAATAAAAAACAGGAACCACCAGATGAAGCAGGTAGGACTCCCTGGTTTCCAGCCTCACCCTCCTTTCACTAGTCAGCCACCTCCTTGTAGCACCTCAGCTGCACCCATTCTCATGTGAGACGTGGGTGGGAAAAAAGGGTGGGAAAAATCCTCCTCATAAGTATATCCCACTTCAGGAACCGCAGGAGGTGCTGTTCCCAATGAGCCAAATGAATACCTATAAGTGCAACTGTAACTGCTGGAGTCAGCCCCTGCCTTTGAAATGTGAATTAGTTACTGGGAGTAAATGGTCTGATCTGACTCATGCACCTAGCAGTCCTGGTTTGTTTTCAGTCAAGTGTGGGGGGTTGTGCTCACCAGCAAAGCATGTCACGGGAAATGGTTCACACACTCATCTGCCCCTCACAGCTGCCCGGCAGCTCTCCCAGACAGAGTGGGGTCTGTCTCTGCCCCCCACACACCCTTAAGGAATGTGATCTTTGCAGAGATCCTAAACAGGAAATAACCTCGAGAAAAGCCACTTGATGTCATTCCTTGAGTGTTTTGCTCTCAGCGCCCAAACTGTCAGGAATGAGGTCATGGGTGTCTGCATAAACTGCACAAATATAGGCACCAAAGGACTCCAGGAAGGAAAAGGATGGTAATCTTAGTAATTCACTTTTGGACCAAATATGGCGGCACCAGCAGGAGAGTGCTGAGTGACTCAGACTAGAACTCAAGCCCTGACACCACCATTTTCCCGGGGAGGGATGTTGATTGATGTATTTAATGTCTTTCTATCCCTGTTGGCTTGAAGAGTCTCAGCATGACCCAGGCAGGTAATCAACCCCCGATAAATGCCTTTCTGTTCTTTATCTCTCTAACCACATGAAGTGACTCAAAATCACGAGTGTCAATACAAGGACCTTACCAGTTTAGCTTTCCTGCCATCAAGGTCATGCTGATACTAAAATGGAACAAATCAGCAAATTCAACATTTAATAAAAGGCTTAGCATCAGATTCTCAAGGGTTCATTTCCCCCCAGATCTTTAAGATTGGCTGTTAAAATTTCTTCCTGTGAATCACAGCGCTGTTCCCACTTTTCCTTGGTAACTGTCATCCCCTTAGATCAAGGTGTCATCACTTCTCCCCAAATCCTACAGCACCTCCCATCTCCCTCTCTTTGAGCTACTCCATGATCACAGTGCTGCCAGAAAGAGCACTTGACATGTCAGTCAAAGACTATGATGTCAAAGTCAAAGGCTGTTGGTCATCTCCAGTACCATTCCCCTGCCTCCTCTCCATCAGAGTCAGGTTTTATGTAGTCATCTACAATTCTTCCCTCTAACCATGTCTCTGGAAAACAGTCTTATCCCTAGCTCCTTAGTGGCCAAATTTGTCTAATAATTAGTTGATACCCTGACCAGTGACTTGTTTATTATTGGTTCACAGCTCAGTTCTGGGTCACAATGTGTGTGGAAAGGTTTATGGCTACTTGTTAGCATGTCCACTCTTTCTGTAGGTCATGAAGGCACTGAACACACATGAATCTGTCATGGGACTATCCCACTGCCTTGTCCGCAGAGTGTTTTGATCCTTTCTGAGACCATTAAGTTCCCTTTTCCCTGTCACTTTTATGTCACTCCTAACACATTATCTGACCCTCAAATAACATTTATTAAGTAAATACATAAATAGACATTATCTAAAATGGTGACTTCTCCTAGTGTGCTTCCTACTAGTCAAGCATTCTCATTCATGGTATAAAGGATATCCACTTGGTGATTATCTTTGGTTACAGATACTCATCTATTATAGTGTTCTTTTCCAAAACATGGTGCTAGGTAAGATTTCAACCTTTCCTAATTAGGAAATTGTTCCTAAGAGTTTCTCACAAGCAGACCTCTCTACAGGATGTTGTGATCACAACAGATCAAGGTTTAGTACACCAAAGGCAGAAAGAATTTCAACACTTTGTCTTCTCAGCAGAGCCAAATCCACAGACTGGCCTGAGTCACCACAGTCAACAGGACAGGTATTCCAGAAGGGATCCTAGAACCAACTGCAGGTGGGCAAAGTGGATAGAAAGTATAATTTCTGCTCCCCTAGACACCCAACGTGTCAATTTAAAGATCCCACCTGTCCCTATTAGTCCACAGGACAAATTAATAGGGTTGAATGGAATCATTTGTAATTAAGAACAGTAATTTAGCTTCTGTTCCTGTAATTATAGCTTCTCCTGTGTGGACAGACAGATCCCTCATTGTGTCTGGAACAATCGCAGCATTCCAGATACAAAGTCAGCCAAAAGAGCCTGCCCCTGAGCTGGTTCTTTCAACAATCTATCGCTCAACAGCTCCAGACTGCAGTCCCCTGGAGGACCCAGTTTCCTGACATTGTTAGCAAGTTGAGCCTGGAATTCCATCCAAATGGATTTGACCCCTTTACTAAACAGCAGTGCATATTTCCCTGATTAGTATATTCCTGTGTTTAGATGGGAAGTGGCAGGATTGGGGGAGGTGGCAGAAGAAAGACAAGGAAAAAAAACAGAATCATTTTATTCATGCTGTAATAACAAACTGAAATTCCCGGCTTTATCCATAAGTGTAATAAGCATGCTCACCATACATAAAGGCACATAAATCTATCAAAAATCCTGTGTGCAAAAATAACTGGGCAGGGAATGAGCAAGCACACTTGGCTTCATTCACAAGCAATTACAGTTACGTGGGTGCTGTTTATCCTAAACAGGATATAGAATATTGTAAATTATAACCTCTTGTGACTGTCCTTTTCTACACAAGCTCTGTTGCTTAAAAACATGATTTCTTCTCATGGTGGCATTGAAAAGAGTTTTTGGCATTAGGCATCTGATGTGATTGCCATACATGGGAGACTCTTTACAGCCCCTTCTAGCCCCATACTCTGCTCCTTTCTTTTCTTCTAACACTACACTTCTATCCATATTCATTGTCCTTTATACCAAATGAAACTAATTCATGCAGATCAATTCACTATATGTTCTATATCAAATATATTAAGATCTATTGTTTTTGTTTGGCTATCTACTTAGCCTTTTTTTTCTTACATGGTTGTATTCCCCATATTTCTCTTGCCACAATGTCACCGATGACCCATCACTATGTTCTTCTCTCCCTTGTTTCACACTCCCACCCCCTCCTTTGTTGACTGTTTCATTTCTATGGTTAGCTTTTTAGTTTTGACTATTTGCCCTTTTGTTTACTATATTCCACATATAAACAAACTTATATATGATATTTATCTTTTTCCTTCTGATTACTTTTTGTTAGCATAAGTCCTTCCAATTCCATCCATGTTGGTACAAATGGCATAAGTTTGTCTTTTTTTTGACAAATGACTCCAAGACAGGGAAAAATAATCCATCATTTAAAAACCTACAGTTTTATTAAGTTTAAAGTGTGTTTTAAAGAAATCATTTCACACATGAAAAACAAACTTGAGAGTGGGAGAAAAAAATCTCAAAAGATATATCTGATAAGGACTTGTGCCTAGACTATTCAGGAACTATTACAATTGTATTTAAAGTGGGTATGAATCTACATGAGCATTTCTCCCAAGAACATATACAATTGACCAACAGGCTTATAAAAAAATGTCCAGCATCCTAAGTGATCACAGAAATGCAAATCAAAACCACAGTGACAGAGCACTGCACCAAGAGAATGTTTATCACAAAAAAAGACAGATACTATGTAGTGTTGGTGAGGACATGGGACACTTGGTGGCCAGTCGTACTGCTGTTGGGAATGTAATGTACTACAACCACTCTGGAAATAATCAGGAGTTTTTACTCCACTTCCAGTTACACATGGAGTCACCACATGATCCACACACTCCTATGTATATACCCAAGAAAAATGAAACCTTAAAATACACAAAAACTTAAATACATATAACCACATTATTCCTAATAGCTAAAAAAAAGCAGAAACAACCCCATATCTTGCAACTGATGAATGGATAAACAATATGTGATCCAGTCATGCAATGGAATAATATCTGACAATAAAAAGCAATGAAGTACTGAGACAAGCTAAATCATGGTTGAACCTTGAAAACTTATTAAGCTAAAGAAGCTAATCACACACACATACACACACACACACACACACACACACCACATTTGCATTACTTGCGTTATTTCATCTGTGATACATCTGAAACCAACAAACTATAGAGATGAAAAATAGAATAATGGTTGCCTAGACCTGAAGTAACGAAACATCTGAATGAAGATTTCTCCAAATTTGCAGAAATGGCCGAAGTGGGGAATTTGCCTGACAACTGAGAAGTACAAGGGTTCTTTTTTAGGGTATTTAAATGGTATAAAATTGATTGTGGTGGTGGCTGCTACACAACTCTGAATACATTTAAGGTCCTTGATTTGTACACATTGAGTGAATGTTGTGATATGAATTTTATCACATCAAAACATTAGGGAAAAAAAGCTATAGGATCTATTAAATACTCAAAATTTGCTAACAAACTTGAAAGAGTATAGGACTTAAACCCAGGATTTTTTGTGGTCTGTCCTAATGGTGACCCTCTCTAACTAGCTCACTCACCAGGCCTATCTCCCAAGACTTTGACCTCTGCGTCCTCACCTGTAAAGTGAGGAGAAGAGACAGATGCTCTCTGAGGACCGACACACCCATAATTCTTACAAAAATTAGCAACATCCCAAACAATAGTGCTGATAAAATGGTTTGACTGTTCTTTGAACTCTCTAAGAGTTATCATATTCTTTTCCTTGGTTTTAAAAATTCCACCACAGATTCCACTGGGTATTTAAAATAATAAAGTAATTGTGTTTGATTTCAATGAAAGCAAAGTGTTTTAAATTAGCACAATTTGTTTACACGCTGATAACAGACTTTTTCTGTGTGCTGGGTTAGGGGTAGTGTAGTTTGCTTAGAGGGGGTGTCTCTGGGAACCCAGCTGAGGACCTGGGAAGTACCTCTCTAATTACCCTAAGTAGGACCCTTCAATCATCCTTGTCCCTTCCATATGAATGTTTTTTTTTTTTAAATGGAATCAATTTGACATGATATTTTATAAATTTTAACAAGAACAGCATCTTATTTTGATATGTTTACAAGCTGTAATATGATTTCTGTAATAGCAATATTCATCACATAATTGTTTTCTATATTCTTCATACTGGGCATTAAGTCACTATGATTTATTTATAGTTATTCGAATATTTGGACCCTCAAAAAGCAGTCTTATCTTCTTACCTCCTATTCTGCTCTCTGTTGCTTACAAGTTTGACTTTTTTCAGGTTCTGCATTTAAGTCATATTTGAAATGTCACATAATACTTCTCTTTGACTCTTTCTGTGCTAATTCTTATTTTGAGCCCTTATTAAACCCATAGTGTAATACCACACAGATCTGCAGATTAATCCTGGTTTATAAGATAATATCATGGCCTTAGATTTTTTTTTTTGGACATGAGTTTTGTTGTTTTGACTTCTTTGATTGAATGGTAGTGGGCACATGGTGCTGTCTTAACCAAGCTGCCACATAAATCATTGACCACATGCCTGCTTGACACCATGTAGTTCAACTAAGACTGACTGCAGGGAGTAGGGAACAGACCTCTTATATTCCAAGCACCCCTGTTTGTATATAACAAGTTTGCATTGATGTAGAAACCGTTTGCTTTCTTTCTTCCACATGCCTAATCCCTTGACTCTGTTCCAAAGATTTTCTTTTCCTCATCAAAACAGTATTTATGCTTTTAAACTAGAACTCAGGTCATCTTCTCTTCAAAACCTTCTTGATAATCTGCACTGATAAAGTCTCTAAATTACTTGATAATGATGACTATGAGCATAAATGCACAGGATGAATCTATCTCTGTTTTACACCTGTGAAGTTGGTAGCTTCTAGCACTCACTGAAGTTATTTGTGGGTGACATGTTTCCCAGCTACCCTTTCTTTTCCAAACACAATCACCATAGACATGAAATGCACACAGATGTTGAAATATAGTGTTGTGTACCTGAAACATATCATGTTATAAACATGTTTTTTGATAAAAAATATTTTAAAATAAAATGATAAATATTTATTAATGGCCTTTGCTAAAAAAACTCAGGGGAGCATCTGCAAAGATGTGACCCATTCCAACATAGTCATATACATACATACACAGAGAGAGAGAGAGAGAGAGAGAGAGAAAGAGAGATTTAGTTAGTTAGTTTTAAATGGCTCCCAGGAAAGAAACTAGAAAACTTTCAGAAAATACTATGGTCAAGGACTCTCTTTAATCCAATTATAACTGTACTAAAGGTATATTCAGCTATTTCTGGGGACAATGAAACCATTAATTTTTTTCCCTGGGGTCTGGGGAATGGGCAATGTTCCTATCTGTCCTTGTTCCCATCCATTCCATCCAATGATGAGAAATCTATCTCGCCATGTCCCCCTTCCAGGGACTTTAGAGCAGATTTTCACCAGTACTTTGAAAAGCCCTCTCAACTTTCTTCTCAAACTTGAGTTTACCACCCACCACTCCTCCACCCCATTTCACTAAATGTTGCTTCAGTGCCCTTTTTACCTCACACTGTTCTTGGAGTAATAAAAATGTTCGGAGTCCATGTAGATCAATTATACATTACATATATAATTTGTAACATGCTGGATAAAGTAGGATCATTGCAAACTAACTAATTAAATTTGGTCATAGTAACTTTTGGTTTTTTATTTGGTTTGTTCTTGTTTGGTAGACAATAGGAACCTTCAAGAATACTTGAGCGGGCAATAATTAGAGTCCTTTACCAATCTTGTTAGCGAGTCAAAATAAAATCAAGTTATCAAGTACACTCACAGATATTTACATGATAAATGTTCATTACTAGAGCTGCCTCAAATCATCCCATTCTCTAAATGTGATGTTCCTGTTCTCAATCATATTGCAAACAAATCCTGTAAAAAAAAATATGCTCACAGCAGACACAGTTATATTCCTCTGCAACCTTCAAAACGATTTTAATTTCTTGGTCATATCAGTATTATGACCAAGTTAGGCACTATCATAGTTCTCCCCTTAAACTACAATTAGTTGTGATACAGATTAGTGACACAGTTAAAAATTGTATTGGCACCAAAATACCCTGGTTGGTGGAATCTGAAAGAACCACAAGAGAAAATAGGAAGCGGGAAGAAAGGGCATATAAGAAAGGATGAGGAAAGGAAAAAAAAAAAAAGGAGATGATAATGGCAGACTGAAATAACAGGCCCAAGTAGCCGGGCCACGGGAAGCCACCTGGAAGAGAGAGGTAGTGGTAACAAGGAGCCATGTTGGCGGGCAGAAGAGTAGCTGATGTGAAGAGTGTGGCACCGCAGCAAAGTGACATAGTGAACTGGTAACTGGTACCTGGAGATGGCCAGGATTTGGAAAGCTGATTTGTGCATTAACAATTGTGAAAGAAATTTGAAGAGTCTTGGAGAAGTGGAACAGCTCAGAACACTGGAGAAGAAGCAAAGAGAAGACACTGGTTAAAGACTGGACTTTGCAGTGCCTATAAGGGACACCATCTTGGACATGTGCTTGGGACCTTTGGACTAAATGGTGATTGGGATAAGGTAACTGACCACTAGTGGTTTTCTGGACTTTTCATTTTCCCTATTGGATTTCTCTGTAAATAAGGCCCTGTTGTTAAACTGCATTTGTCTGGCAACTGCTACATGTGGGTAATCGGGACCTGTGACTTGTTGGTTAGAGGCTTTTGCCCATTTTGGACCTGATATCATTTGAACATGTGTCACTTAAGTGGAGATTCTTGCCTGTCAAGTCAGGACACCAGAAAGGCCAAAGCAACTAAATGTCTGAAGATGGGTGGATTGGGGCTCAAGCAGGTGATGAAAATGGGGAAAAAGTAATGATGGGGCCATGAGACCTAGAAGCAGATCAGGTAGGAGGAGATAGATGCCCATGCCCTAAGTAAACCGCTTGACAGAGGAGATCTTTATCGTGTGGCCAGGGACTCAGGAGGGTCACAGCAGCAGCATGTGTAATTATAACTTCTCTTTTCTCCCCTCCTGCTATGTGAAAGTTTGTGAGCCAAGAGAAATCTGTAGGCCACCCCACAGTCACGCAGTCTTGGGAAAGAGGATAGGCAGACATTGCACACAAGAGATCCAGTTCGGATTAAAGGGGAAGAGGGGAAGCAAGGTGACTGTTTGCTGAAAACCATTCTTCCCACCCTCTCACCCATGGTTGCCATATGAAGAGCTTGGCTCCCCTCCTGCCCTCTTCCCTCTATACTACACACCCTGTTTCCACTGCCCTTATAAGGAAGAAAAAGCAACTTAAAACTAAAGTCATATCGCCACCTACTGGGGAAAGGGAAAGGCAACTAATATGAGATGTCAAAAATGTCGGTAAAGAATACCATCATATGATACAAAAAGGAAGTCACAGTAATATGTATTGCAAAAAGAGAAAAACAGGTCTCCAGAAATCAAATCCAATGATAAAAAATTCAAAATACTTGTTATGAGGAGATTAAACTACAAAAAAGACAGATTGGCAAATGAATGGACTTGGAAATAAATTGATGAGCAGAAGTGCTTCATCAAAGTGATTGGCCTATAAAAGTAAAATAGGGATTCTAGATTTGAAGAGTTCAATAAATGAAATGAATACATATATATAGAAAGCATAGCAAGTCGAACATATAAAAAGAAAAATTCATGAGATGTTAAATATAGAAATCTATAAGTGATTTAAGTGATAAAAGAGAAATAATATTGGAGAGGAAACTATGAAAACTATCAGATTCCATTAGAAAAGGAAACAAAAGAATAATGGGTATTCCAGAAGACAA